>BQNB010005689.1:11419-100990 GCA_026074375.1 Tanacetum coccineum
AGTACAAGTCCCTAGGAACAACGAAAACGTTTTAAGAATCATCAATAACAAGCAAAATACATTTAAAAAACACAATATCTAAAAGTGTGCATCATTATTAATTCTTATGTGGTGCAAATTTCTGTACATATCTATGTTTGTTCTGATATACGACAAGGTGACCTTTATCTTTATCTAAGCTATTTAGATGAAATTATAGAACCATATTGCATCCTTTAGAATAAGACGAAACAGTTAAATGTTATCCCTTTTTAAATAATGGGCAAATGGTCTGAAAATGCATCGAAGTATCCCCATTTTCCTTTTGTTGGCACTCATCTTTTAATTATTCTTTTGTGTGACAAGAAATTGCTAATCTTTCTTTTGTAGCCATGATTAGGGGGTAATTTTACGTGGCACCTTATTATCCCATTTTCCCCGTTTTCCTCTTTTAGCCAATGTTAGACCTAGCCACTAAACTTTTAACTTTTGATATTTTTCACCCTTTAACCCTTTTAAATGTTAACAACTTACACACTTTATTATATATCCCTACACTTTATTTATTTACATTTTCTACCCTTTAATACTACAAAGTTAATTGATTTTCAACAATGATAATAACAAAAGAAATTCCAGTGCGTGGAAATTTCATTGATCATAAATGTTTATGAATGACCATCAATTAGTGCCCGTATGATGTATAAAATGGGCTATTTTGATGATGGTTCATTCATAAACTGTTAGCTTTCAGCTTAGTAGTACCAACCTGGTACTAATGAGTTTTGTTCGAATATTACAAACCCATACACATTTAATGTTTACCAACCTATCCCTTTACATGTACAAAATGGGCATATTAACAACTGTTTCAACATCAGTCAAGATTCAAGGCAGTGTTTTGACTACTGCCTTGTTTTCCAACTTTCTTTGGTGGATTCTTGCACTTGGCATCCTCAATGCAACTTGTTGTGGTTGTTCTTATGGATACACTTGGTCCTGAGTTGGTTCTTGAGTTTGCTCCAGTTGAGTCAGGTCTATCTCAGTTTTTAACAGCTTTTAGCAAATTTTTAGCATCTTTTAACAGCTTTTTGATATTTAAGATAGGTCTTATCTGGGGGGCCCCCAATTTGGATTTTAGGATGGGTAGGCAGGACCAAGCTAAAAATTAATACCATTAAAAATTATAATTTTTTGCCACTAAATTTATTTTTTTGCGCCAGTTTATCGGGGGCAGCGGCCCCCCCTATCTAACACATCCCTCCGCCCCTGTATGGGTGTTGGGCAAATCCATTCTTATATTCACTATATTATAATTTAACAAATTAAGCTGTTGTATGTAAACATGTCTGAAAAATGGTAAAAACATATATTATATTAATATCATTACCCAACTGATACACTGTCGTTTTGACAGTGGGCTGGGTACTGTTTTTGTTGGGCTCCCAACTTGGGCCGGCCCATTAAACCTTTTTTTTAGGCAATGTAAAAAAAAACCGCTCGGCGCAAAATAGAAAAAAAATTACAAAAGTGTTGACTTATTCAGATAAAAAAATACCCGCGACATGAGGCCCAACACATAAGCCCATATAAAAAAACAAATTATTAAACATGAAACCGAAAAAATAAACCCGCACAAATAAAAAATAGAAAAAAATAAAAATAAAATTTTAACACAAAAACCGCACTATTAAACATGAGATCGAAAAAATAAACCCACACAAAATACAATAAAAAACGCCCTGCAGTAACGCGCGATTCTCATTTAAAGCCCACGTTCCCATAAAATTATATTAAAAAAAAAACGTATAGCAAAAAAAAGCAACCTTTAAACATGAGCCCCACACATAAGCTCATATAAGAAAAAAACAAACTATTAAACATGAGGCCGAAAAAATTAACCCGCACAAAATAAAAAATTAATAATGCCTCGCAACAACGCGAAAAAAATAACGACTCGCAACAACGCGCGGGTAATCCTGGGCTCCCAATTTGGGTCGGCCCATTTGTTTTGTTTTTTTTAAAGTAGTTAAAAAAATTGCTCGGCGCAGAATAGGAAAAAAATAATACAAACTGATTTATTCAGATAAAAAAATACCCGCGACATGAGGCCCAACACATAAGTCCATATAAAAAAAACAAACTATTAAACATGAGACCGAAAAAATAAACCAAATATAAAAAAAATTGTTCGGCACAAAATAGGAAAAAATTTACAAAAGTACTGATTTAATCAGATAAAAAAATACTCGCGACATGAGGCCCAACACATAAGTTTTTTTTAAGTAGGCAATATAAAAAAATTGCTCGGCACAAAATAGAAAAAAAAATCCATTTTCCAAAGCATAGTAGGTTAGGCACTCTTTGAACTGGGCTACACTTATATACTTTTCACCCAACTGCAATATAAACATATATATGTGTTAGTATACATCATTTGATCATTTGATAGATAAACAAACATTAAAGTTGTGTCTGCTTTTACCTTTGGTTTCCTTAGTCTCCAGTGTGTAGTTTCATCATACATTGGATACCTCTCCACATGTTTTTCAACAGAAATGAAAGGATCTCGGTGATTCCATCTTTATTAGCAGTCTTAAGACTTTTTAGCAGTTCATTCATTGTAAATATCATGTTCCTCAAAAATCTCTCCTTTAAAACATTATCTGCGGCATTACTGTTTTCTTCATTGTGGCTCATTCATTTCCTTTTATCTTTGGTTTATCTTTTGCTTTTGCCTTTGCCTTTCTATTAGGCTTTCATCCTATTTCTATGTTGAAATTAAATTCATCATCACCAGGACTAGATAGTTAACTGTTTTTTATGTCTGATAGTAAATCTTCATCATCATCTCATTCTCCTGTCTTAATGTCAACTTTAACAGTACATTCCTAGTTTCAACAAATCTGATTGCATCTTCTACTAACCTATGCTTTTCTTTGTCTTTAGTCCTTAGTCATAGCTTAACACCCTATGTAGTACTATCCTACTTCAAACACCCTCTGTAGTACTAGTCCCTAGCTTTCAACAACTCTGTAAGACTAGTCCTAAAGCTTTCAACACCCTTAGTTTCAGCCTCCATCTCAGCCCAATCAACCATTTGTCTCAACAGAAAAGTCATTGCAATACCTCTTTTTAGGAGGGCCTATTTTCTTAGAAACCAAATCATCCATGTCATATATAATAGCTTGACTTAAATACTCTGAAAGATCCATATCTAAGTGATCAAGATAAAGATTTAAGGCCTACCAATTGGTTTCTTCAACATCAACACAATGTAGAGATCGACCTATCATCACTAACCCTAACTAAACCCCTTTCTAAGTCTTGGCTTGGTACTTGGTAATACAAACCTTGAAAGTTGCAGCCACACTTTTCTTTTTAAAATTCAGCTAACTGTTCATACGACATCCTTGGAACAGACAATTTCAAGCATGACACCATCAACATAATTTAACGGTAAATGGGTAAAGTAACCATCGTTATGAACATCAAATTGATGCAGGTCGGTACCAGGGATCATTCTGATAGATTAAAGAAAAAAAATTAGGGTTCTTTAACAAATTAAATTAGGGAAAACTCAACCACAATAGATTAAAAAATTAGAAAAGTTAATGAATTAAGACATACCTTATTACATAAATTAGGTTTCTTGAAGTTTCTGGCAATTATGAATTTTCCAAAATTGATGATTGTTACAATTAGGGTTTTTTGATCGAGTGTGGTTTGATCGTGTTGTTGTTGTGTGTGTGTGTGTTTAGGTTTTAGATGTTATAAGAAGGCAAAAAAACCTTGTACTTTGTTTTTTGCCAAAACGGACCCCTCAAAGTATATAACAGGAATATTGTAACGGAAAACAGGGAAAAATGGGTTAAAAATATGCCACGTCAGATTTTTTACTAATCATGGCTACAATATGGAAGATTAGCTTATTCAGGCACACAAAAGATAATTTAAAAGATAAATGACTCTACAAAAGAGCGGAAAGAGGTAACTTCGATGCATTTTTAGACCATTAGCCCTTGATAGATTTGTCTCATACCTTATAATGATAACATCTTAACGTTTATTGTTTGATGTTTGACGTGCTACCATAATAATCCACCTATGTTGCAACATATCTCGTGCATTAATCCTTCACCTAAGTGTTACAGTTTTACTAAATGCTTAGTTGGGGTTAATGTGATTTAGGCCACTCCAAGTTGTGAGATTGAATATCGAGCAATCTTTTTTCATTTTGATGTATTTCACTTGAGCTTGAAGGTTTGGGGTATTATAAAGGCCATTCAGTGTCGTCTTTTTAGTGATAATTAGGTTTGTAGGATAGATTCATAATCATACACATTGTTTGATCTCATAGACGGATTAAGGCAGCATACTATACTGATTTCTCAGTTGAGCCGTTTAACCCGCGCTAGATGAGCAACTACTTGAACGATAATTATTTGGATTATATGGCCACTATTAAGTAAGAATCAAAAACTAAAGAACACTAACATCAAATGGCGTGACCTGCAAGAATGGTTATCTTTTACCAAAATGATCACAACTTTTAGTAGTTGATAACAATATTTGTACTATTATGCAAACAGTAGCACTTATGTACTTACCAAGTGGGAAATTTGGTACTGTACTATTATCAACGGATCTATGTTAGTAAAATGTCACTGTACAATAACGTATGTTTATGCATTAATAAGTGATTCTATAGCAAGAGAAACTTTTCATGCATATTTTGCAGTGATCTCATAACAAGTATTCGGGCTTGACACAAAAACATTACGTTAAAAATAGAAAATTGATTTCGGGTTCTTTCTTTAATTTTTTTTTTGGGGGTTGACCCTCGATAACCGACAACATTAATTATTTAACCCTAACCCGACCCGATAACACTATCGGGTTCGGGTCAAATCAACCCGACAAGATTTTTTAACCCGCTAAGACCGTCCCTTGATAAGCCTTGTCTGGGTTCGGGTTAGGTCAACCTAACCCTAATGGAGCGAACCACCTTGGGCAGTGAGCAGAAAATATTTGTTGGGGGACAAGTTTGATTAATTTTAAAATTCACTACAAATTTTAAAGCTCTAGGTGTCATAACTCAATATTACACCGTCACATCAGCGTAGTTAGATTTATTAACTACAATAACACTAACACAAAAAAAAACCCCTGCCATATCATAACACTACTTTGGGCCCCACTATTTTCTTTTCTTTTCATTAATTTAAATTATACTAAAACATTTTAATTCATTTTTATAAAAAAATCTAATATATTACAATATCTTAAAAAACATGCGAATATAATAAAAGATTACATACGGAAATAAAAAAAAACATACGGCCTAATGACTAAATTAATCCCGGGTTCGGCGATTCCTGAGTCAAATTATATTTTTCTTTGATCAAATTTTTTTGTAGTCTGATCCAGTACGAGTCGTCCTCTGAATAGTCCTTCGTTGCTCCGTAGCAAGATATCTTCCATCTCATCTAAACGCATAAGCGTTAGATCTTCTCTTAGAGGCCTCATTACGCCTTTTCGGCAGACTTCCCGTTTGAGATGAAATTTCTGGTCGATTTTGCTTACGAATTGGTGTTTGACGAGTGACTTCCCACGATGCTCGTCCGTGGTATCAGAAGAATTTGGTTTTTTTAGAGGGTCATTTTTTTGATTTGTCGGGCCCCGCCGGGGACGTGGTTTTTGTATCTCTTACCAAATAGGTCTCGTTTTGCCTACACTGGGGACGTCGCTTTGGTTCAATCAACCAGTTAGGGCTGCGTCCCATTTTGTGTGAGATCGCAAGTTTCCCACGCGTCATCTCTGGCAAAACGAGATTGATTTAATATTGTCCATGGTTTATGTCGCTTTAGCTTCTTTCATTCTACATCCATATCATTTAACCCCACTTTTTCCCTATCTGCGTGGTTTATTTGTCAATGGCCGTTTGAAATTTTGGCAATTGTGGGTTCAAAGTCACTGCATCCATTTGCTTGGTCAAACATGTCTTGTTACATTTTTTGGAAATTTTTGGCATTAAATGTCAAAAATCCGATACCAAAAAAACATTCCCGATCCTTGGAAATGACCAATCAAAACACGCGGCAAGTAATGTTTCTCATCGGTTGCCAACGTTACATAGAACAACCCAACACGGTCAGGATTTTTATTTTTCAGAAATGGGAGTTCTTTGGATTTTTTGGTTGCTGTTTAAGGCGTTCTTTTTGCCTCGAAGTGTTGGCTCGGTAGTTGCTTGTAAGGATTGGGTTTGTGGTTGTTCTTGTTTTGCGGGAAAAGTGATGGGTTATGTTGTAAATCTTTGGAAGTCATGTTAAAATTGTGTTTGTGGTTGAAATATTGGAATTGTGGGAAGTTGCCTCGGGAGTCGGAGGAGGGTACCCGAATTGGTTATGAAAACCGTATCGGGGTTGGTTACTGGATGGGTTTGACGAAGAAGACATGTTGGGGTTCGATATACCGAAGAGGTTCAAGAAGCTTGTGTTGTCGTTTGAAAAGTCTGACATTTTTTTGATGATGGAAATATATAAGAGTGTGTGTTCGAGATTTGAATGTGTGTAAAAAATGTTATGGGTAAAGGGGTATTTATATTGTATGTATAGGGTTTAAAAAATAAATTAAAAATTGGCGGTCAAGGGTCAAGAGGACGTTGGATTCACTTTTGTTTTTTATTCCTGTTTGATTACCCACGTTAGTGGGTTACTTGGGAAACCAACGAGAGCCACAACGGCACCCAACGGTGTTCATAACACCGGGCAATGTGCGTCGTGCGCAACTCTGCATTACGCTGGAAATCAGGCGTATATGACTCCTACGCTCTTATTTCAGGGGAAGACACATTACAAAAACGACTATAATTTTAGAAAATTTTACACTTACAATTTTTTTTTTGCAAAGAGAACCACATTGCTCCCTTTGCGCCCTCTACTGCTCATAGTTACCGAAAAGTTATGAGTTTAAACTCTAAAATAAACATATATATAACAACATTTTAGTCCAACGATATACATTTAAAGT
Source organism: Tanacetum coccineum (assembly GCA_026074375.1). Lineage (NCBI taxonomy): Eukaryota > Viridiplantae > Streptophyta > Magnoliopsida > Asterales > Asteraceae > Tanacetum > Tanacetum coccineum. The sequence continues at coordinate 18,431 of BQNB010005689.1, forward strand.
GCTCCATTAACCACGTACTTGTGGTTTAAGACAAACTAGTATATAAGGTGTCAAATGTATTCATCGGTTCGGATTTATTGGTTTGAAATTTTTAGAGTCAAATCAAAAATCATTATCAAACCAAAATATAGAACGACATATAATAAATATACAGAAAATTAAATTTCGGTTTTTGATTTTAGTTAAAACATGTGGAAACTAGAAGGGGGGTTGAATAGTTTACAAGTTGTTACGTTTTAAAAAGTTGCTTTCAAAAAATATTTAGTACGAGTTGTATGTTTTTAACCAAGTCACCAATATGAAACAAACAATTAAAACAATCTAAGCTTCTAAAGTATATACAATGACAAATAATATGAAGAGATAAGGAAATGAACAATCAAACCAAGACGCCAAGATTTTATAGTGGTTCGGCTACGAAGCACCTATTCGCCATACTCCACTCACCGAGTATCTATCAGGGAGATTTCACTATGTCAACAAGCTCCCTTTAGGCGGAGAAAACCGTTTACACGTCGCTTACGTTATTTTCCGACACTAAGCTAAATGTCGAGTCCTAATCTTAGCTAGAACCAATCTACCACTTCACAATCACAAGATCTACACAATCGGATTTACACACAATCCGAATCACACAATTACACAAGATAATTACAATAAAGATTTGATTACTTTTAGAAGAACGAGAGAAGAAGTGATCATAATAACAAATTGTTTCTTGGCGGGAATACGAATGTTCTTCTCTATGCACTTGAATGAGAAGCGATGAGAAGAAGCAGATTAGTTCACTTGAACAAGATATACGAATGTTAGTGATTAAGAGATTTAGAGAGAGAAAGAAGATTCTTAGCGAGAGAAAGTTTTTTGAAAATTTTCGTGCCAAAACAAGGTTCTTATTTTCTGCATGGGAATGGCATAGCAGTAGTTTTTTAGGCAGAAAATCCAACGGTCACTAGGGGCGGTCCCGGCGGTCCCATATATATCTGGGGGCCGCCCCAGTAGACTACGCTCATTTTTTTTGTCTTTTTGTGAACGAATGTTGCATCTGGTATGAGCCTTTCCTATTTTTTTGGGGGGGGGGCGGGGGGGGGATTTGAATGTCAAAATCTTTAAGTTTTTTATAAAACTTTTCTTTGAATTAGAAAATATTTTGTATAATTAATTTTGTGAAATTCTTTTGTAAAAAAGTAATGGATAAGAGAAAAATATTTTCTTGATCACTAATCATGCTTAATGATTTGTTTGTTCATCCCTTAAGTGATTACTAATCTTAGAAATGGAATTTTACGATTAATAATTTGTAAAAGTTTAATTTTATCGTAAACGGTTTTACATTTTGTTATTATCAAAACGTTGAGAGGTCAAAAAATATAAATAACGTTTTTAGACATTATTTGTATTAACAATCTCATCCTTTTTGATGATGAGAAAATATAAACTCATTTTTGTATAAATGATGTTACACATTTATTTAATGTGTTTTGTTCCATTTCTCCCCATTTTTGTCGAATTCAAAAAGTGTTTGATCGTCGAGTAGTTGTAGGAAGAAAGAAATAGACTGATTTCAAGACTCCCCCTTGATGTTTTACTCCCCCTCGTTTGGTTAGGGCACCATGGATCGATCCTTATGAAATTTGTTTGTACAATACAAAGTTAAAGGTACAAGAGCAAAAACAAACATCTTTTAAAACAACACAATAGATTAAAGTCACCCAAAAAGTGAGTTTCAATTTCTATAATTAAGAAACTCTTTACAAATAGAAACTGCAATTAATACATATACAAATATAATAAAACTAGAGCTAATACAGAGGATAATTAATCATAAGTCACATCTTACTATACTTCATGAGATAGATTTAAAAGAGAGCAATACTACATAAGGTTCCTAAATGATTCATGATTCATAGGGGGAATGCTTTTGAGGTGTAAAAAGGTTTGGTGCAAGTTTATGAAATATTTGAGTCATTTCAAGGTGGAGGTAAAAAAGTTGTGAGGTGATTGCGATATAGTGAGATGATCAATCAAGGATGGCAAGCAGATGTTTCATCTCATCTCTTTAGGGATAAGAAGAGAGTTCGGGTTGTGAAAGCAAACATGCAAGTTGACCTATGGTTGTTCATGATAGTTATAGTAAAGAGGGTGGCCATGATAGAGGGTTGAACGGTTGTGGTGGAGATGCGTGGTGTTGGAGTATCTGAATGTGATCATAGAGGAGTGATTGGTGACAAAGAGAGTGTGATATCCAAAAAAGGATGACTTTGAAGTGGTTAAGAGTTTGAAGATCTAGGAGGAACATCTGAGATGTTGTCAAGCAAAGGGTTCAAAAGTTGAAGAGAAGTTGGTTCATTTGACTATGGTGGTGAAATTTAAGGTTTTGATTGAAAAGAAGAGGATGTGTTCTCTTGGCTTGATGATGTTTGATTGGTGGATAGAGTTTTGGATGGTGCATTTGGAGGAGTTGGTGATTGAAGAAGTTGTTGTAGATGAAGTGTGGTGGTGAATATTCATCACTAAAGACTGTTAACTAATAGTTGTCTCGGAAGGGATTTTGGTTAGTTTGATTTTCTTGGAGGGTTAGAAGAAGATGCTTTGGTTAGAATTCATGGATAGAATGGTTTGAGAAGATGAAGATGGTAAAAAGAATGGGGAAAGGATTGATCTTATTTATTTGAAAGCATATGATCAAAGTAAGGAAAAGCATGAGTGATAAAGGGATATAGAATCCAAAAATTGGTTTAAGCAAATGCAGGTAGTTAGCTGGGTCAGTAAGAGGAATGGGTCATACTGCTACTGAAAATCAAGTAGTCATAGTAAAATTTCTATGACTTCTGATGGCGGTCCCATAATTACATGGCGGTCCCAGATATATTAGGGGGCCGCCCATTATTTATGGGGGCCGTTCTCTGGAGGACATGAAATTTTCTAGTTCATCCTGAATTTCCTAGAGACATGGCGGTCCCAGATTGTCTCCAGAGAATTCATCCTGAATTTTCTAGTTCATCCTGAATTTTCTAGTTCATCCATGTCTCCAGAGAACTACAAATAAAAAGATTTCCTAAATTTTTCTTTTTGCAATCAATTCTATTTCATCATGAATCATCTAACACTTAACAATTAAGTTCATAAAACTAACCATCCAAAGTTCAATCAAAGAAACACATGTATGCATATTAACAAATAGATAAGCGTGTTCTGTATATCATATAGAGGTAATTATAGTTGCATTCAAGTTCCATGCAAACAAGTGTTTAGGATGATAAAATCGAAAGATCATCCAAGGCAAGTTATAATAGCCGTACTACTTACTAGGGTTAGGCATTAAGTTATATAGTTTAAGTATTATTAAGCTTCATAAAGTAGTAAATAATATAATTAATAATGTCACAAAGCACATTTCTATATTGCTCACTTCTTGATATTTCTTCACAAGTTTCTAAGGCCTTTCCCGATTGACCTTAATCCACCACGGTGCTCGTCTTGAATCTGAACTTGACGGTTGATGATTTCGGTTTTGTCGGGGTTGTATAAAGCGGTTCCAAGTGAAGTCAATGTTAGGTGGTTTGAAAATACTTGGTGGAACTTTCATTTGTTATCGAATTGACATAACGAATGGGGAAGGAGTGATTGCACGCAAGGTCCTTTGCATTTCAATCATCATCATCATCCGTTATGATGACGAGGAGGATGGTTTGGTCCAAGGCTGAAAGATGAAGAAGTGAAGTGACGACCTCTTATCGTGCATGATCCTTTAGTCTTTTCGCTCTTGTTGACGCGACTAGAGGATTCATGACTACAACGTTTACATGACATAAGACTCATTGTACAAGTCATGATTTTCATTCATGATGAGTTTAAACAAACGAGTCAATAACATACCATAGGGTAAAATCAACCGCTTTTGTTTAGTGACCCACTCCATTCGTTTTGTCATATAAAAGGCAAGGTTGAACTTTTCAAATTGTACAACACAATAAAGCATGTAGCAAAGACATGGGTGAACATGGTCCCTATTACCCCCCAGACAGAAAACATTTTCTCGAATAATTTCTTCTAATGGATTCAAGGTTGGCACAATTTCATGAGTGAGAATTTGATATTCATGAACATCAATTTCTTCCTCATGACGGATGTGACGGACTTGACCTTCTCGATCAATTCGAATAGACGAAATGATGTCATCAGGAGAAGGAGGGTTGGTTTGATATGGACCATCCATAGGGAAACCATATGCCAACTCGTAAGTCGTCCATTGTTAGTAAAAGGCAGGCACACCTCGCAACGTTTGTCACAAGAATTTAGCAAATTCTTTAATGAGAGTAAGGGAAAAAGAATTAATTTTGAATCATAATTTGATGAACATTTTACCTTCGTCGGAATAGTTTAATTGATATTGACTATAAAACTCAAGTAAGAAACGAGGACAAATTTGGTCATTAATTTCAAGGAGACACTCAAACTCGACAAAGCTGAACAAAGACCGAACATAGTTTAGATCTGCAAAGTTTTCAAAAACCACCCGACCCTCATGAATGTAGCGACTTTTAAGGTTTCTTAGTTTTTCTTTTATAGGTGTCATGTATTTTTGTGATCTTCAGGGTAAATGACCTTGCGATGGCCATTGTTTTCCTACGATAATGAGTGAAATCAATTTTTTTACATTTTACTTGTAATTTGTTATGACATTGTTTCTTGTGTGTGCCTTAAAATGTAAACAAAATGTGAGTAAACGATATTAAACTAGACCTAAAATTAAAATCCTAAGAGTTAATCCAAACGCTCCTTAGTTTGATTTTGCTCATCCAAACATGTAAAAAAGATACATATGAATTATGTATCTTGACCTTTGTTCATGAGATCATTATGCATGTGTTGAGAAACGTTTTTAAGTTGTATTAACAATGCATAACAATAATTTTATTATGTTCCTAACGTGAGTGATTTGAAAATAAAATTGGGGTTTTGGTTCGAAATCAATTTTTTGACAAACTAACTAATGCATGCAAATCCTATGTCTACGGGAGGCATATTAGTTATATATTGTAACCTAATAGTCCTAATTATACAAAATTGAATGAAAAATGAAAAATCCCTAATTTTAATTTTTAGTGTTCATCATGAACCCTAGACTCAAATTGAAAGAAAATAGATCAAATGACTTACAATTGATGATGTTGATGATGTTATGAATGATTGTAGGTGTTGATTTTATCTTCAATTAGTGTTTTAATGGGTAATTTTGAGTTTTTGGGTTGTTTTAGTCGTGTTCGTCGCTGCAGAGAAGAAGGGGTGTATTTGGTTTAGTGATTTGAATTTTTTTGACTAAGTGAGGAATATACGAGTTTTCTGATGGCGGTCCCATATAGTCAGGTGGTCCCAAATATATTGGGGGGCCGCCGATGATATGGGGGCCGCCCTCAGTGAGGGAATTTGGACTTGGTTTTGACAAAATTTTTACAAGGAGGAGTGGCTTTTTAATTTTCATTTCGCGAATTAAAAGTACTTAAAGTGCTTCGGATGAAGTATTTTAAGTTGTCACAACACGGAATGGAACTCGGACTAGAATTGAGACAGAAAAAGAGAAGCGAACTAGTACGATTTATGGAATGAGTTCCATCATTCTTAAACCAAGACGTAGATAGTTAAACGATTCACGTTTATGGGGTTTTGTAAGAATGTAGGCGATGTTGTCAACGGACGACACTTTTTCGATTGAGATATGTCCTTTCTGGACATTATCACGAAGAAAGTGGTGACGTATTTCGATGTGTTTAGTACGAGAATGTTGCATCGGGTTTTTGCTAAGGTCAATCGCGCCTTTATTGTCGTACATGATCAGGACGTCATCGAGTCGAACTTCGTAGTCGATAAGAGCTTGTTTCATCCATAGTGCTTGTTGACATGCCTTTCCGGCGCTTACGTATTCGGCTTCAATAGTGGATATAGCAAGAGTGGTTTGTTTCTTCGAGAACCAAGATGTCAAACAACATCCCACGAACGTACAAATACCGCTAGTGCTCTTTCGGTTCACATAATCTCTCGCATGATCAGAGTTGGCATATACTACTATTTCTATGCCAGTCCCCTTAGGATACCATAATCCTAAGTGCGTAGTGCCTTTTATGTATTGGAAGATACGCTTAACACTTCAAGGTGAGAGGTTTTGGAGCCTTTGGAAGAATAGGCTCAAAGGCAGGACATAAACATTGATATCGGGCCTCTTGCCGTTTAGGTTATAAAATACCTATCATGCTCTCGATACTTGGTACTATCTACAGACTCTCATCTTTGTCTTCAGTGAGTTTTGGTATCGGTGGACATGGGGGTTTTTTATTGGTTTAGATTCTTTCTAAGCCAAATTTATTAAGCATTTCTTTAAATATATTTGATTGGATTTTAAAAGAAAATACAATCTTCCATTTAGTTTTATTTGTAACCGTCCAAAGAAGAAGTTAAGTTCACCCATCATGCTCATCTCGAAATCGTCTGATGATTTCTGGCCCAAATTTCATCACACATGTCTTGATGTAGGTTCAATAAAGTCATGGGATTGTTTAGCCTTTGTAAGACTATAGATAACTTGTATAAAATCTAAATTCAAAACTATAATGAGGACAAGGACTTATGAATACTATGTGCTAATGCGGATATCTTAACACAAGTACTTAAGATAACACAATGTAAAAACTTTTCATTTGACTATTAATTTCTATTAGAATTCTATATCTAAACACTTTGCCGTAGAAAGTTACCTTATATACACCAAGGAAACACCTAATGGGCTTTACAAACATTGTGAAAGGCTTAATGATTTCCCTTTCCTAAGATATCCGCCTAAGATATCTCTAAGATAACTATTCTGTTAATTAAAAGACTTAACTCAGGACAAGTTCAAGTACTTAACTATGAGTACTGCCAGACTTAATCTTCTGTAATGGAGACTTAATATGTTACCCAGACTTTACTTATAACTATAAGACTTAAAGTCTGTTTAAAATAATTCCTAAAACAAATTCCTCCCCTAACTTGATACTTCACCTTGTGAACTTCAAGTTTCTTTGAGTATCTTCATTATGAGCTTCCTGAGGATTTTGTAAGCATTATCGTTGGAATTATTCTTGAACTGCTACATGATGATTTTTCTATATAACAGGGTCTGACTTCTATCAGTAACTCTTGAAATCATCACAAAGGATATTTGTAGCATTCAAATCTTTTAAAACATCATGGCCAACACTTCACAGTCAGTCTACATGTACTAATTTTTTTAGCAACAAATAGGACCCCACAAAACATTGACTATATGTACATCAAATCATAAAGTTTCAGTCTATTCTCATCACTTTTAGGTGTGTTAACTCCTGAGAGAGGTGAATCATTGAAAATTTAATTGGATTTGATGTCTTTTTACTAGTTAGCCATTAACTCTGGAGTAGCCAATATTTGGTTTATAAACCATGGTACATTGATAACCATTTCAACTCTTTGTACATGAAACATAGTGAGTTGAAATACCATATGATTTTTAGCAATATCAAGCTATCAACTGAATTTGATTGAGCTTTACCAAGGTAAACGTTTGCTCTTGGGCTAGCTATCCTTTGGTGGATGTGGAATCATGACATCACCATGGTGGACTAGTAACCAGTTCAACTTTTAGAACTAAATCATTGGTAAGTTGAGTACATCTAGTTTTTGGTAAACTGTTAACCATATAAATGGATTTTCCACAGCCTTTACCACAAGCCATAACATGGTGGCTTGCCAACTACTTTTACAACACGATATGGTGATTTGATTACAATAAAATTTTTGGTACAACTGTCAACCATTAATGAATTTGAGGAGTCTTTACCAAAGCCGTTTTGCTTGTGGACTTGCCAGGTCCTTATGCCTATTAAGCATGATGAACTGATGACCATTTCTTGTGTGGTGGTTAGCTGACACTCAAACCCTTCTCTCTTCCATTATAGTCCACTATTTCCAACATAACTCCAGCAACTGATAACTTCATCATTTTCTAACACCAGCTTGCTTCTCAATCATCTTCAAAAGTTTGTAACAAACTTCATTCATTTTTCCATCCTAGAAAGCTCATTTTCGCATTCATTGCCTGGCTTCTCAATCATCTTTAAAAGTTTATAACAAACTTCATTTATTTTTCCATCCAGAAGCTTCATTTTCAGCATCACTTGGCAGACATCTTTTGACAAAGGATACTTCATATCTGCTAACATATAAATATTGCATGCCTCCAAGGTTAGACAATGTACTACACACTTTTCATAATATCTCCAACTAATCATCTTTTACTGTAGAGGTAAGCTCCAAATAGCATCTTCATTGAGAGGTGGATCAAACATAGTCTTGAGATCACTCCATAGTACTCTGTCATAAGCATCTTCAGGCCTATTTGTTCCATATTTCTACATAACCAACCTGTATAGCTCAATAAGATCCTCTATTGTGAAGTCTTTAAGCATAGCTCCAAAGCTCATATAAACTGTATCAGCTCCATTTGCTCGTATTATCTGATAAATGCTTCTTTCACCTTGTTGAAATATCTTCCAATTTGCTACAATATTAGATTTTGTATCCAAAGGAGTAGGATTCATAGCTTCTACTGATTCCTGTTTATCAGTCTCTGAATCTCCTTGTGGACTCTTGTCAATAGTTATACCTTTCCTAGCCTTTTGCTTCTTTCTTTTTCCTACTCTTTTTACTGGCTCTTCTTCTTTCACTTTACCAACTTTTTCTTCTGTATCTGAAACATCTTTATCATCAATCCTTTGTTTCTTTGAAATTTCTGTCTGAAGCTCTTCTCCATATCTTTTCAACTGTGCCTTTGTAGCTTCAATATTTATAGGAACAAAAGTATCAATCTGCTTAACTAACTTCTCAAACTCTTCTTTAATCTCTTCAAACTTCAACTTCTTCAACTGAGAAAGCTTCCAAGTTCCTTGATTCTTCAGATAGTTTGACATGTAAATTCTCAACTGTGACTGAGTCATAGGTTTATTTCTCTTTGCCTTAGCTCTTTCTTAGGCAAAATGTTTCTTTCTTTGATTCACCAAATCTACCATTCTTTTTGCAAAATCTTGTTCAGACAAATCCTTTCCCAACACATCTTTTGTCAACTCTGCATTTGCTTCTAACTTGGCTCTAATAGCATCCCAGTCTTCTTCAGTATAAAATTGAGCTTCAAATTGAACGTGAGCTTTTCTTTTCTTTTGTTGCTCAGTTAACTCTTCTTCTTCTGCCAATCTTTTAGCCAATAAAGCATCCATATGAACTTGTTTGGCAGTTTCTTCTTCCTCTAGAGGTAGCAATCTTATGGCTTCTGCAAGACTAGCTTCTTCTTGTTGAATTTGTTCTTAGTTCTTTTGGGAGCTTGAGTCTCTTCAACAATCATTGGAGCTTTTCCTTCCCTTTGGCCTCTAGCAGAACTAACTGGTCCACTACCAGGACTAACTTCTAAGCCACCAGTATTAACTTCTTCAAAGCCAGTACTAATATCTTCAAAGCCAGTACTAATATCTTCAAAGCCAGTACTAATATCTTTAAAGCCAGTATCAATGTCTTTTCCCTTGGACTCTTTTCTCCTCTTGTGTCTTTTACCCTTATCAACTGACTTTGACCTCTGAGAAGCAACCTTTGAGAGAGGTTTAGCTGCTTCTAAGGTTGTAGGGCTGATATCTTCCTCCCCTAAAGTTTTGCCTTGTGTAGGAGTCTTAAAAACCTCTGATTTATCCATCAGCATATTCCTAACCATTTCATCAAAACCTTCCTCTTGTAAATTCCTCCCATGTTTGGAAGAAATTTCAGCATCCTCATCCTCTGAATCAGGTAGAACCACATGTCTCCCTTTGAGAACATCTTCCATTTTCTTTACCTTTTTCACCAATTTCACAAGTGCTTTTCCCATGGTCAACTTAGTCTGCTTTAGTTCTGTCTCCAAACTATCAACCTTTGTGATCAACTTGGGAACCAATTGAAGCAGGTCATCCACTGTCATAGTTCTTTCTTCTGCCACATGAGGGTGAGTAGGATCTTGTGATTGTGGAACTTCAGTTTCCTGTCTAGGTAAAAGTGGTTGGTGTTCAGGTGATGGTTGCTCAAAGGTGTGCTCAATGGGTTCACTGTTAAGTTCTGGTGTAAGTGATGTAGGGTGAGTTATTTGTTTAGCTATAGGTGTAGGTTCAGACTCAGTGGTTGCAGATAGCACAGGTGGGTAAGATGAAGATGGTAATGGTTCAGACGGTGATGGTTGATCTACTGCTTGATCTGCACTTTGATCCACAGCAACAAAGGGCAACATTGCAGGCAACAAAGGTCTAGGTACCCCTCTAAAACCCCTTTTCATGTTCCCAAAAATCTTTCTGGTCAATACAATAGCCAAATAAGGATGTTTATTCTCTGTTTTTATTTCCAAAATCATTTGTAGAAATCAAGGGTACATCAAAAACTTAGTTTTACTTTTCAAGTTTGCCACCATGCCATCAAAGATTAATTTTGAAAAGTTATAAATCCTGCCAGTAGAAAGACAAATCAAAGCAGTCGCAAGATTGCTACCAAATAGATCTCATCCACCACTTTTAGGACTCATACAATGTAAAATATAATGGACTAAAAATCTCCATTGGGGTGTAAAATGATTTTTCTAAAATGTAAAAGTACCATCAGCTGGATACCCCATATTACCCATCCCTTCAAAAATCTCTGTATTTGGCAACATGAAAATCCCTAAAGCATCTGCTAATTGAAGCTTACTTCGAGCAGATGCCTTAGTGATTGTATACTCAAGAGTATCTATGGTTACTCTTAGTTCTAGAGTCCCATCAGCAAGAGTTGAGGCAGTTGCAGTCTGCAAAAACTGTTTGACTAGGGAGTCATGGATAGTGGGATTATGTGTCAAGGCATACCTGATATGCGAACCTTTTAAAAAATCTACTATCTCTGCAAACCCTGTACTTTCTTCAGGTTTCTTTAAGAATCCCACTTGGTTATGCTTGTCGAGTATTTTGGGAAGCATTTCTTTGAAATTGTAGTAAAGAGTGCTGAACATACCTGGAGATGTGGCCTACTCACACCCCCCCACCTGTGTTGAATGACCCACTCACTCCCCCCGTGTTACCCTCATAATTTGAGGGGGAGCATTAAAATATTCCTTATAGTGATTATGTAACATTTTGTCCCCAAAAGTTTAATCAATTAATATCTAAAATATCAAGGGATTAACATTTTAGATAAGGGGAGAAAATGTGATTAAACTGAATCTTAATTGTATTGACATGTGATCGTATAAAACGGACTCAATGCACTCCAGACTTAGCATGTACTACGATTATGATGCACATGTTAAGGGGGAGCTTTTAGTGATGATGAAAAACTCTCAAAGTGTAAATCTTTTGATATTTATATCAAACACTTTGATTGAACTTTTCAATGATTTTAGTTTTGATTATGATGGAATACCCTAAAGACCGACCATGTACTTAAATTTATGGAGTTATAAGGTGGTTAGGCATAGGTATTCAAATCCCATGATCCAACCAGAACCAGAGGGATCTGCCCATGGATATCTACTAGTTAGTGTAGAAGTCCTTAGGTATGATACAAAAGGAGAAAAAGTGAGAATTGGGAATAATGCCGACTGAGATGGAGTTAACACTGGAACAAACCTAACAAGGTGTTAGTTTTGAAGTCTCGGTAAGCATTGAAGGGGTTGAAGAATGAAAAAGAAATGTAAGGATAAAGGGTGAAAAGAAAGAAGCCCTCTATACACTTAGGTAGAAACCGGGTCAATACATAATCTGTCGGAAACACTAAGAGGAATTGTCCTAACATTGAAGACAATTTTCCCCCCCATGACCCAGTGACGATGCCACAACCCTCCCTATCCACTCACGTCTCTCAAAAGACGCTTGTATCATTTCTCACGGAAGAATACACGCATATTCTATTGACTTCTCACTCGATTAGTTTGATATTGAAAAGTGTGGCAGTCTGCTCCAGCCTTCGATCATAAAAAAATGCACTATTGAGTCTAGAGCCAAAAGAGATCATCCATAAATCTCATTAGGACACTCGTCAAATCATGCTTGCTATGTCATACAATGTGAATAACAAGTTAACATATTAAGATTCCTACGCATTATCCTTGTGATTTTGCCAGAACATCCGAGTGATTTCATTCACAGTGAAGATGGAAATCCTGCTTGAGCTAACATCAAACAAGCTCATGGTAGGTGACTTGTGCGATTCTATATGAATCAAACTTGTGACAACTGGAAAGAAACGATGGTGTGATTCTATAAGAATCAAACTTGTTCCAGGTTATGAATTGACGAGTGATGATAAATTTTGAAATGATTAACACTCTCGAGGTGTCACAAGACCACTTTTACAAGTGACACGTCGATTGATTTTCAAATCAATTTTTTATTTTTCAATCGATGAGATAGTAACTCGCTGGTTCACTCTTATCGTGCTGTCTGCTTTGAGACGTTCCGATAATGAGAACATGCTGAGTTTGATGAATCTGATACATATGTGTTAGAAAGATTTGATACTTCAGCTGGAAATCCTATCAAGGAGATTCTTCTTAAATTGAATCTACCTGATCACAGGTGGATCCTCATAGATTCAAAGGTTACTCCAACCAACCACGGGTGAATTACAAAGCCATATTCATCCCCCACGCTTTATTGCTAACTGTTTTAATGAAGGATATTTAAAGATGGAGGTGAAGGTACCTAATTCTAGCTTAGTCACAAAGATTTATAGCCACATGCTCATACCCGACCAAAAAATTTAAAGACATCATGAAAGCTCAAGTACATGTTTCAAGAATTCCGCTACTCTGATACCGTACGTCCTTCTTGAAGGGACAAAGTGTTAAAGTTATAGAAATTCAAGAAAGATGCATTATGAAAGCTTTCCAAGATTATCAAATCAAGAAAGGTATGAGCATGTCAGTCCAGAAGTCACAATTTCACGAGATGGCAAAGTTTAGAAGATGGTGAAACGAGATTATGCTTGGTTGATGATCGTTCAAGATTACATTCAAGCCAAGATAAAGGAACAAGCTCACATCAAAAGTTAATAATCACTACATCAAATCACAAGTTAATGATTGAAGTTAAAGACTACGAGCTCAAGACCAAAGTAAAAGCATAGTATGCTAAGTTTAATTTTTTGTAAATTGGAGTGACCTCCCTTAGGGGGAGATTGTTAGAAATACAAAAAAGTGTCAGTCACTACCAATATAGTTAGTCATAGCTCGTAGAAAGTTGTTAAGTTAAGTTAGAAAGCTAACTAGGCCAAAGGCCAATGGACAAGCCCACTTAGGGTCCATGACCGGCTAAGTAAGGCATATATAAACCCTCTCCACACATGGAGAGGGTGTTGGTTGTTCATTTGTCACATTTTTACTAAGCTAATATTATCATTTTACTTTCTCTCTCTAAGTGTTCATCCAACCATCTCTTTCTCTCTCTAAAACTCTAAGTGAATCAATCCATACTTGTGTTAAGATATTCTACAGCTTATACTATTGCTGATATTTATGGTAATAGCTTTTGAAGTTGGCCTGATGATTGGACTAGCATGTATCCTTTTATTAGAAATGTTACTGTTCCATTGATAATACCTAATAAGAAGGATAATATCTCATGTATAGATAATAATAGGGAGAAACAGAAGTTTAACATGAGTAATGTGTATCATAATTTGAAGGATGATACTGGTATTGTGGTATGGAGCTCTTTGTTGTGGTACACACAATGCATTCCCAAACACTCCCTTATTTTGTGGATGGCTTGTCAAAGAAAGCTTTTAACTCAAGACATGATTAAGAAGTGGGGTAGCTTTGATATGATGGCTTGCAGTCTGTGTAAAAGTGATGAGGAGTCACATAATCACTTTTTCTTCCAATGTAATTTTTCTAAAAGAATTTGGGAAAAGATCTAGGAATTAATGGACTGTTATATTCTTGAAGTAGAGTGGTTAAGTATTGTTGAAACTCTTGCAAAGAAGCCATTTTAAAATAAGATTTGGAGCATTGTTAGAAGGCTTTATATTGGGGCTATTGTCTATGCTATCTGGTGTGAAAGAAACTTTAGAATTTTCAAGAATAAAGAAAAGGATTAGAAAGTTGTCTTACAATAAATCTGTGATAATGTCAAACTGAGACTCATAGGATTAAAAGTGAAGGATTCCAGTGTTGTTGCTAAGTTTGCTAACAAATGGGGTATCAAATTTGATATCTATCCCTAAATGGGTCAAACTGTGCTCCATAAACTGTGTTTGGATATAAGTTGCTGACTTTCCTCTTGGGTCTGTATAAGATGTATGGAGCTCTGAATTGACTTCTCAGTAACTGTTAAATAAAAAACTGAGATGAACTAGAAAGTTCTCTACATGAGAGGGCCTTGTACCTTGATAATTTTATTTTGATACCCTGGTTATTATCATAAGGAAGGTAGCTTGATGTGTAGGGTAAGAGAACTTGGTGTAAGGTAAGTAGTCTGGTATATAGAGCCATGTAAGATGGGGCTTCTTGGTCTAGACTTTATCTTACTGTAAGGAGGTTTGGTTAGTTTCTAATTGAAGGTGTGTCCACTTTAGTGATGCCTAGTCCTCTATACTTGCTTGGCCTTTATTGAGGTTGTGCTGCTTTTGGCTTAGGGGTAATATGACTAGGAAATGTAGCTAAAGTGTTATAGCCCTTTAATTAAAGTATGGGTGCTATAACCTTCTTAATGAGGCCAAGTTTGAATGGCCTTGATCACTGTGGGTGCTGGCTGAGTGGTCATTGGTTCATTCATTCTTTAGAAATATAGTCAAGAGGTTATGGTGTTGGTGAAAAATTAGGTGAACTCTGAAGGAAATCATAGAATGTCTGATATCAGGTGTATTAGATATATTTTGCTTGTATTGTTCAAAATAGTGTTTGTTTTCAGATGTATTTTTTGTTCTTGTTTGTTGTATGAGTTTGGGCATGTCCAAACCTAAGTCACTCTATGTATTGATTTAAGATATTAATATATAAGTTCACCTTTTTCACCAAAAAAAAGTCTATGCATATTAAGCTAATCGATCGTCTAAACTATTAAGTATATGTAGGGAAACTGTTACACTTTTATGGAAAACTAGAAGGAAATTTGAATAGTTTTTACCGTTTTAATAAATAAAACTTTATATTTTATTTCTTTATGTGAAGTCAATAGATAAACAAGTATTATATGAATATGTGCAAGTATACGAACCCAACTCGAGAGTTCACTTCACTATGTCAACAAACTCTCCTTTGGCGGAAAAACCTTACAACGTCGCTTAAAATCTTTGACTAACATTTCTTCACTATGTATTTTAAGGCCTAAATTACTAACAGAGCACTCTACTTTTGTATATGATGGATGATTATGCTAAGTATGTAATGACATAGACAAGTATGCTAAATGAAATGGATGATTACAAACTTTGATGTATGGGGTTGTAAATGAAATATACAAGTATGTAATGAGACATAATGTAATGACACAATTATGCTAATAACACTTGAAGCTTAGAGATCTTATTCTTTGTGTTCTTCACATGCTAGAAGTGAAATGATTAGATCACTTGTAATGGATATATAACAAGTGTAACAATCAAAGAATGTATGTATGAACGTATGCAATGGAATGACTAAGTATGCTAGAGAGAAAATGGGAAAATGTTATGTCAAAGTGTGTGTAAAATGAAAACACTAAGACACTATTTATAAGGCTCGGTTTTGTTTCGGAAGACCATAGATCCATGGATCTTTGAGATACGGATCCGTCTTTGTATCTCAAAGATCCATCGACTCATAGCCCTTTTCCTCTTTTTGTGGTTAACCAAAAATATTACCAAATCAATTTTGAAATCTTCTAATTGTACTTTAATAACTAATTTTATACTTTCTTCTAGAAGGTAAATCTTTATTAATACTAATATGGAAAGTTTTTTTTAATTTGAAAAGATTTGTTTAGAAATGAAAAGATTGTTTCCATTTATGGTTAATTTTATTAATGTTATTTAATAATGCAACCAATTGGGGATTAAGTAATTGATTACTTGAATGCATTTGTTTAGTGGGGATGTAAGTAAACTTATATAGATTTATGAAAATGATAATTTTAGTATGCATGACAAAATATGTTCTTTGATCATTATCTAAGTTTATATTACCATATTCATATCTTAAATGAATTGACGTCGAGATAGAAACTTACGACTAAATAACTTGTTTATGTAAACTTTTACGTAGTATGTTGTTATATTTGTTATTATCAAAACATGAAGATCATAAAATATAAATATCGTTTTTACGTGAATATTTGTATCAACAATCTTCCTATTTTTTATGATGGCAAAATATAAACTCATATTATTTAAAAGAGTACTAAATAATTATTTAATGTGAGTTTTAGTTCACTTCTCCCCCTTTTTGTTGAAGCAAAAAGTGTATAGTTGTAAGACGTTTGATGAATGCAATTTAAGTGAGTTGAAGAATGCAAATGTAATGAGCTTAACGTTTGCAAGTTCTCCCCTCGGTGTATGCTCCTCCTTGTTTGGAGCACCAAGGAATTGAGCTATGAATGCGTGTTACAAAACAAAGTTAGTAGACGTGCACATATATAATGACGACAATCACATGCATATATGTATAAACAACCACCATCATCACAACACACAATTAAATAATGTCAATTTTATTATCAGAGAAAATACATAAAATTAATAGATAAGAAAAATAAAGTAGAAAATCTAAAGATAAAATACCTTAATATAATATGGGATGACTAAACAAGATATTGTTTAGTTGGGGAAATATGATGTGGATGATGAAGATCTAAGGTGTGGTTGGATGTATGTGAAAATGACGTTGATGCGTTCTCATAGCATTCGGACTTCCTCCCAAGTGTTGCTACAACATCGGGATAGGATGTAGTTTAGATGTGGGATATTATTTGGATTCACAAAGTTCAAGATGTTATGAAGGAGGTTGTTTTATTTTTGTTGTGGGAAGTGTTCTTGTGTGACAATCCGTCAATTTCAGGTCATTATTTTATTCTTGAGTATTAATTATATTTTTTATTTTTATGTTGAGATATGAACTCACGACTAACCGGGAGAATTAGGGCTTACATTTGTAATTTATGTGACGTTTACAAAGAACCGGCGAATTTTACGTTAAGCATCGACGCTTATATTTTCAAAATACTATAGAAATAATTTTATTACATTCGTTTTTATTTTTCGTGTTACGCGCATTTTTCGTACTTTTCGTAAAACCTTTACGTAGCGTACCTTTTTAAATATCGGACTTTGATAATACTCGTATTTACAAAATGTGGGACAAGTTTTTAAACTCATCCCACTAATATCACACCCCATTGGGGCGGATCAACCTAAGGGACTAGGTGTCCCCTTGGTGTTGATTCATGCCACACTATTATACACTTGGCATTTTTTTGGTCTAAGCTTATAAGCTAACTTTGACCCACACACACACAACATTACAACTCAAAATCTGAATTTGCTCTCTCCCTAGCACCCTTAGACGCCACCAACACCAACATAAACACCAAATTATAATTTTTTTTGAAGATCAAACAAAGAAACACTAGGTGAATAGTCTAGTGTAATTCCCATATTTTTGTGGTGATAAAAGAGGTTTTCAAGAAAGTTATTTGTACCAAGTGGGGCTGAAGTTTTATGAACGGTTTTTATAAGAGGTTTTTGGGTGAATAAAAATGTTGGTCAAAGTATTTTTTGGGTGAAGTTATAGCTGAAGTTGAAGCATTCATCAAGCTTGTTCTTATTTTGATCATTTGATCATTGTCTATACTTTTCTTGTGGTAAAATTTATGAGTCTTGTTTAAGTTTTATTTTGATTTCCAAATGTATATGTATATGTATGATGTATGATGATCAAGTGATAAAAGTGTTAATGCATGCATAGATCTAGGTTAGATCTAACAAGAATGACCATTAAAACTAGTGAGAAAAGTATAAAATTTATAGGCTGTAATGAACAGTAAATTCCATAATTCTCAAAAGGTTTGAAGTTAGATTTGATTGCATGAGGTCATAGATAATTCTCTTATGAACATTTGGTAATTTGGATCACTTCTAGAGTATAAATAATGAATGAGTTATGATCAAAACACTAAAACTAGTCAATTCTGGACATGCTGTACAGATTGTGTAAAAAGTCACATTTACGAACTAAACCACTTAAAATGTAAAAACTATGGGTTGTAGCTAAAGTAATGGGATTCTGAATCAATAGGATAGTCAACCATCTCTTTACGGTTTGTAAATGGCGTTAAAAATGGTAAAAGTGAAATTTCAGTCCGAAATTGTAACATGATCTTTATGTATAAAAGTAACCCTATGTATATGTATGACTAAAAGATGAACTAAAAGGGGTTTACATCTGTAAAGTGGACTTAAATATGAAGCCAAACATATAAATATATAAATTATACTATTTATGGTTTATAAATTACAACAATTTCCTTAACACGAAAGTATATAAAATTTTCTAAAAACCCGAACACTATATTATGTAAAATGGTTTTATGACTAAAACCCGGTAGGACCCACTTCTTTGGAGTTTTAAAAGACTAATAAACTGATAATAAAAGTATCCTGACCCCGAGAACCTGAAAACTTATAATAAAAGTTGTATACTAGCTAAAATGGACCCGTAAGGCCTTATTGGACCACTAAGCCCAATGAGACAAAATGGACTATATGGACTTAGCATTAGACCCAACTCACTTGGACACTATAAATGGGCTAAGACCTGGTCTTAAAATGATAATATTCATAAAAGAGCTTAATGGACTTGGTTAATGGGCTTAATGGGTTTTTGGGTTAATATGGACAATACTAGTTAAAATGGCTAAAAGTGGCAAATTAAAAATATGTAAAAGCTTAAGTATAAAATACTTACAACATATAAACTTGATCATCATGTTAACTACATATATATACATATATATTTACTTTATTTATGAGTTTTCATAATTATTTCCAACTAGAAACCTAAGACCCGTTACTAATTGTATAGGTCTTGGTTGATCGACTCGTCTATCCCCGAAGTTCTTATTCATATCGTTATTCTCTTCCGACATCACTAGTGAGTTCATAGCCTTGCATTTGAATACTTTAATTGTTTTATAAACCCGCGAGTGGGATAACATGCTTGTTTTTTAAAATAGAACACAAGGGACCCTAACGTATGCTAGTAGTCTCGATTATTATAAGTTAGCTTAACTCGCTAGATAAAAGACCCGCAGAAATCATGAATTGTTAACTACCGGGTAATGGTAGACGCTTATACATGAAATAGTACTATTTGGAGGTTGCCACCTCCAATCCGTGACGACTGGCTATCGTCATGTGTCAGAGAATGACACCACGGATGCGTTGTATAGAGAGTAATATGCACTCATAGCGAGGGTGTATAGTGGGCATTCTTTTTAGATGGTAACGTTCAATGTCATAAGACTTATAATAATCCCCCTATAACTTTGTCTGATCCACATCGTTATGTCTTGATGATTTTGAGAAATGATACTTGTGTTCGAAATTTATTATATATATATAAACTCTATGGATTCACTCAACATTATTGTTGACTTTTTAGCATGTTTTATCTCAGGTCCTTGAAGGTAATTCGGTGATGAAGATTTCGGAGAAGCTAATGAAATAAATATTTTGAAGGCCCATTTAAAGAAAATCATTCGAAGAAAATATTTGAAAATGATGTATTGATTATGAAAATATTTAGGACCTATGTTGTGAAACTTTTATTTCGGATGGTTATATTTAAAAACGTCTCTTTTCGAGTCGTTTTCTATGCTTGAGTTATTGTATTAAGACATAGCACCCCAAATGACCCTTCCGTTGTTATGTGAAAAATGGGGGTGTTACATCTTGGTTGTTTTGTAGGAAGTTTTTTAATGGTTTTGGTTGTTGTTGATGTTAACAAACAACGATAGTGGTGGATTTTGAGGTGGTGGTGGATGCGCGAAGTGAGGTGGTAGTTATTCTATGTTTGCAACATAGGGATTATGAGGTGGTGAGTTAGTTAGTGGAAGTTCTTGTGGACAAGCTTCATTAGAATGAGAGTTCTAAGTGATAGACCAACATTTTTTAGTGAGGGTGATAAGGTTTATGAAGTGTTTTTGCTTGAGGTTGATTTTAATGGTGCTTGTAGAGGTGATGGAGATTTCTCTCTTGGTGGTGGTGATGGAGTTCTTTCATTTTGGTTGTCCTCACTGAGGATTTAAGGTTCACATAGGCTGGTGAGTGTATGCGAATCCTTATGGTTTTTCTCTTGAAGTGTGTTGATGAGGTGTTAGATGAACTAGTTATAGTGGTGGTAGAGTCAGGTTGAAGATGAAGTGTAAGCAAAATGAGGTTGAGGTTGGTGATTATAAGGCTAAAGTGGTGTAGTTTTTTAGATGGAGGATTTTGGATTATATGAGGGTTATGTTTTATCATAAGGGTTATGTTTTAAAAACTGATAGGCTCAAATGAATGTCTGAAAAAGAAAGACGGATTTGTATCCCTTAGATCTGCCAATCCGTGTTAACCCAAAAACTAGGCAAACAATAAGCAATTATAGGGCCTAAAGAAAGATAAAACTGTTAGACAATGATAAAACCCTCGTAGGTTATGATTTATTATTGATCACAATATATAGAGTACAATACATAAGCAAACCCTAATGGACCCAACCCATAAACCGGGCTTGGGTCTAATCCATCTAATACTCCCTCGCCGTCTGAGCGGCGAAATCGCGAAAGCTTAGACTGGAGAGAAAACACAAAATATTAAAGCTAAGTAAAACCTAATTCGCAGCACCGTCTTCATATCGTAGCAAGCAACAACATAAGCGTCACAAACATGGACATCAGTAGTTGTTGAAGAAATCCGCCAACATGCGGAGACAAATCTTCAAGCGGATAAAAATAGATAAAACAAAGAATTTTTTTATATGGGATAACCCAAAGTATCCCGAAACATAAAGGATAACCCAAATATCCTAACAATCGTGTGGATTTGTGACCTAGCCCAAATCACCAACACAAATAACAATCATGTGGATTTCTGACCTAGCACAAATCACCAACACAAATAAAAATAAACAGACGATCATGTGGATCTGTGACCTAGCACAAATCACCAACACAAATAAAAATAAACAAATGATCGTGTGGATCTGCGACCAGGCACAAATCACCAACACAAATAAAAACAAATAAACAAACAATAAAACAGCAATAACTTTTTAAAAAAATAAACTCATTCGTTAATAAGAAATAAATTACACCAATATGAGCATGATTTGGATCGGATCGCACTATAACCTCCATCATCGCTATTCATCCCAATGAAACTAAGTATGGCTACAAGAATAATAACACATGAATGAAAAAAGTATTGGCATGATACATAAACAATCTGCTCCTTTTCTTTGAATTCATCC
The DNA here is from genome assembly GCA_026074375.1 of Tanacetum coccineum. Lineage (NCBI taxonomy): Eukaryota > Viridiplantae > Streptophyta > Magnoliopsida > Asterales > Asteraceae > Tanacetum > Tanacetum coccineum. Next base: position 39,966 of record BQNB010005689.1, read on the forward strand.
AGGCGTATTCATTCCATTAACACATGAATGAAATAATTTTTGGAGAGTGTGTGTTTTGGGTGGCTGCTACTAGGTTTTTGGTGAGGGAACGATAGAAAAAAAAGTTTAAAATTTTAGGGTTTAGTTTCTGATACCATAAATATATATGCTATCTCATGTGTAATTCATTCAATCAATAATAATAAATGTCTTTGATAATTTACAAAAATATCAAAGCAGTTAAGTGTTATTATTTTAAACAAAGCATGCATATATAATAACAATAATGATAAAGTAATAAACCTATAGCATATAATTTAAATGTTTAAGGCACCATACACCAAAGTTTATCATCTTTTTTGAATTATTCAGGCTGACTTATGGGTTGACTTGTCAAACTTACGCTTTTGTAAGTTGGAGGTTAGTTATGTAAATGTTTTGTTATTAGCTAACTTTTAGCTGGTTATGTTAAGTTTATTTGTGCATGGTTTAAAGTGTGAAGTTGGAGTATATATAAGCTAAAGGATTGGCAGATCTAGGGTTTACAACTTTCACATTATCTCTTTTATTCTCTTATCTCTCTCATTGTTAGTCTGGTTATTGTTCATTCTTTGATCATCTTGATCATATAGTCTTGGTTGTTAGTATTGATAGGGTGAGAGTTGTAGTGCGGATAATTCACCTGAGATTATTTTATTCATATTGTGTTGCATCTATTAATTTAGAGACAACTCTTTTGTAATTGTTGGTAAGCACACATTTGTGGACTTGTCATCTCTAGCAGTAGTTGTAATAAAATAAGCATGTGGGGAGGTTGGCTGGGTGCAAATCTGGTGTTTGTGTGATTGGTGATTGATCTTTATAGTTTTTACATGGTATTAGAGCCAATAATCACCTAGATTGCTGGTTCTTAATCATCTGAAAAAATTAGGGTTTGATCAATTTGGGGGTTTTTGCTATCTTGAGGTAGATTTGGTATTCTAGGAGTTCGATTGTGGTTCTAAGTTGTTTAATTGATCTCTCATGGTGCTTAATTGTTCGATTTGTTCAAATTAGGGTTTTCTCTTAAAACCCTAATTTCTCAAATTAGGGATTTTCTTATTGGAGGTGTTTGTTGGTGATTCTGAGGTATATCTTTCCTTGTTGACTAAGTGAATCAAGAAAGGAGGTGTATGTCTTCTGCTGAGTTCTTGATTCTGTTGGGCTGTGTAACACCTCTCTCTCCTTTATTCTTTGGTATGTTTGTTTAGCCCTTGTCCTACCACTGAAGTGGCAAGGAAACCTGGGAACTACATTCTTCCCTTTATCTTTTTCTGATATTTGTTTGTTCTTGATTGCTAGTTCTAGTATTTATCTGTTCGTGATTGCTTGTTGTGTTGTTTTTTGCTATTCTTGGTTAGTTTTCTTGCTCTACTGGTTTTGTTTTTATCTGTTAATATGGCTAAGGTTTTGATTATTGCTTTGGATGCTGGTAGTCTATTATTTTTGCAAAATAATGATAACTCTAATGCTCCTATTGTAAATGTGAAATTGACTGGTTCTGATAATTAAAAAATGTGGTCAACTGCTATGAGAATTGCTGTAAAAGGAAAAAATAAAATGGGATTTGTTGATGGAACTTGTGTCAAATCTGTTACTAGTCCTATTCTCTCTCAGCAATGGGAGAGGTGTAATGCTATTGACTTGGGTTGGATTCTTAGGTCTCTGTCTTCTGAATTGTACTTAGGTCAGGTTTATTCTGAAATTGTTGTTGAAGTATGGGATGAATTCAAAGAAAATTATGATAAAATTGATGGCTCTATGATTTTTAATGTGATGCATAAGATACATGGTTTAAAACAAGGTGAATTATATGTTCCTAATTATTATCATAAGCTGAATTCTTTATGGAGAGATTTAACACTCTCACTTTGTTGCTACTTGTACTTGTGCTGCTCATGAAGGTGTTTTGAGACATAATCAGTTTGTCAGGCTTATGTAATTTTTTATGGGCTTAAATGATGTATATCAAACTATTATGAGTAATCTCCTTGCTAAAGAGCCCCTTCCTAATGTGAATGAGGCTTTCAATATTATATCCAGAGAGGAGTCTCATAGAGGACTCCATCCTAGTTAGGTTTAAATAGTAAGGCTCAGCATGCTGCTTTTGTTGCTAAGCCTAATAACCTGAGAAATAATGATTTCAAAAGGGGTAGTAATGGTACAAAAAAGGGACCTAATCCTAACTTGCTATGCAAAAACTGTGGTCTAATTGGGCATACTATTAAAAGGTGTTATGAAATCATTAGATACCCTATTGGTTTTAAAAGAAATCCTAATTTAGTTAAGCAGGGGGCAAGTCTAATGGCATATCCTTTTAATAGGAATGCAAAGGCACGGAGGGGTGCCTTTACATCCACTGGATCTACTACTTTTGATAATGCTTTTACTAAGGAAAAAATGATGACAATTCTGTCTTTAATCAATGAGAAATCTACTGGGAATGCTAATGCCAATATGGCAGGTATGAGATCTACATTCTTTAATGGAAATGTCTTCTTTAATCTTCATTTCAAAAAATTCTTTTGTGCCCAGTCCTGTTCTTATATGTACAACTTGTCTATTTGGTAGATCATTCATTTAGGGGCAAACCAACATTTAACTGTTTCCACTAAGAATATGTTTAATGTAATTGATATTTCTAGTTAGAACTTAACTGTTGGACACCCTAATAGGACTCTTGCTAAGATCACTACTATTGGAAAGCTAAGATTATCTGCTAATATAGTTGTGTTTGGTGTCCTTGTTGTTCCTAAATATTGTGTTAGCTTGTTAATCTGTTCATAAATTGATTAAAGATAGTAAGTTTTTTGTTGGTTTTGATGAGCATAAGTGTTATATTTAAGATTTAATTTTGATCAAAACAATGGGGATTGGTAATGAGTCTGGTGCTTTATATATGTTTGATGAGGATAAAAATGCTAAGTCTAAGTGTGGTATATCTAATCCTGTGTTTGTCTGTTATGTGTCAAAGGTCCTTTGGCATTCCAGGCTTGGTCATCCCTCTGAACAAGTCTTGTCTGTTCTTAGTAAGAACATTTGTTATAAGTATGATAAGCATGTTTCACATTGTGGCATTTGTCACAATGCTAAACAAACAAGGGATCATTTTCCCTTGAGTGATCATAAGTCTGTGACTGTTGGTGACCTTGTTCATTTGGATTTGTGGGGTCCCTACAGGGTGGTTAGTAGGGAAGGTTATAAGTACTTTCTTACTATAATTGATGACTATAGCAGAGCTGTGTGGGAATATTTGATTAAAACTAACAAATGAAGTTGTTTTTTATTAAAAACTTTGTTGAGTTAATAAACAATCAGTTTAATAAAAAGATTAAGGTGTTTAGGTCTGATAATGATACTAAGTTTGTAAATAACAAATTATCTTTGTTTTTAGGGTCTAAAGGTATTATTCACCAAACTTTATGTGCTCACACACCTCAGCAGAATGGTATAGTAGAAAGGAAACATATACATTTACTGAATGTGGCTAGAAGTCTTATGTTTCAGGGGGGATTCTCCTTTGATGTGGTCATCGTAGGACTTCTACACGAAGATTTACAACTCCCTAGGCAGAGCACCTAATCGTTGTAGTAGTAGTAGTATAGGCAAGACTCGGGGGGTTGTTATCGTTCACTCGGGGAATTGGTTGGGAAGGCTTGATCACGGTCTAACAGAATTCTAAGGGTTGAGGGAAGATTATTTTTGTGTTTTTATATTTTATGAAAGCAGGTAAAATCATATATTTGAAGGGAGGTTTGGTTTTAGCTAATAGACTAAATAACAACTACGCTAATGGTGATAACAATAAGATAAAAGACTATGTTTATTTAATCATGTATTACTCCCTAGATTGCTTCTCCTAGTGTTGTTTCTTTGTCACCCTTGTGATGATCTATGTAACTATTTCCTAAATCATGAACGAATTACACGAACCAGCCGTCTACTTAGTGTTCCGCTAAAGCAACGCACAAGTAAGGTCGTATGAAGACTATTACAAGGCCCCTAGGGGTACACTAAGTACATGTGAAATATATTAAAAGTGGATCAACCATATTAGGGGGCAAGGTAGTATGAAGATTGTTACCCGATGGTATCCTTTCTACACAATCATGTTTCCCTAGACATATCAACAATGATACAGACAAAATCTGGTTTTCTAAGACCTAACATGCACATCCATCACAAGAAGCAACACCACTAAGATTTACATTTTAGGTTTCATAAAATCATAAATAAACACAATATGAGGTTTAGCCAAGCATGTTAAAGATAAAGCAAGAACAATAAATCAAACAACACATAGACATATTGAATGATTAAGTAAACCTTACTTGATTAAAACATGAATTGTAAGAGGTACAGTAGGGTTTTTAGGCCCTAAAATCGCCTCCTACAACTGCTAAATGAACTAGGGTTTGTACCCTCTTTTTATTCTAAAGTTACACACTTAAAACCCTAAATGCTGGTTTGTATATATAGGAAAAACGCTGTGACGACGTCGGGTTTTAATCGTGACGCCGTCATGAAAGAGAATATTCTAGATAATGGGCTGGGTTGTATGCTCTGACGCCGTTGTGGAATCATGTGACGCCGTCTTGGTGTTCGTGGTGACGGCGTCACGTTGTATCTGTGATGCCGTCTCCATCCACTGTAAAGAAATTCTTGATCAATGTTGGTGTATGTCCGTAGTCTTGTCCGTTTCTTCTCCAAATGAGCCCAAGTCACGTGTAATTCTTCCAAATGCCTTCCAAATGAGAAATACCTGAAAAGGAACGATTAAGTACCTATTTTGGGCATAAATGCACGATTTAGGGGGTTAAACGACCCCGAAAAAGTGTATAAAATGACACCTCATCAAATACCCCTACACTTGGGATTTGCTTGTCCTCAAGCAAATGGGCTTTTCTACCTAGACAATAACAATATGAGGGTCATTTTACCTACTCTTTAAACATATTTTACAACACAACCTTCTAGACCTCGTAATTAAAAGCACAAAAAGTATATACTAGCACCTCACATAAGTGTTTGGGGATTCTCTCTTTCACTCGGTTGTATAATAAATTATAACATATGGGGGAAACGGAAAATCAACACTCATTACCTGTCATAGCATATAAATTACCATAGGCTTGGTAAAGGATCAAACCTCCACCGCTAGGTGCAAGTATTATGCATTGCTATCTAAGAGGTCTTTTTAAATGGTTGTGAGGTGTAGGTGTAAGATAACATATAATGGAAACAGAAACAGATGGGATACATTTGGGTGGCTTTGGGTGAATTTGAAGTGGAATGGTTAGCTAATTATTTACACGAATATACTTTGGTTTGGTTGCTAAGCCAAGACTCGGACGAAGATCTACAAACTCTACAAAACTTTACATCAATCTCTTTCTTTTTCTTTTCTCATTTTTTTAATAACATTATACATTACATATGGTTTATAATACGCACCCCTACACTTGAGCTTTTACATGCTCGATATTTACAATCTAACTAATGACCCGTATTGAGGTGGATCAAAATAACATGGAGATTATTTGACAAACATATGGGGGTATTGACTTAACTTTTCTTCCCTATTCTTCCGTGAAATAAATACTACCATGAATCTCAATCGTCCCAAAACTGTATTTACAAAGATAAGGACTTAGCAACCGTGTACTCAAATAATTAACTTGGGTTAAACACAACAATGTACTAAAAATAAGTACATACAAGTTAGGCTAAGGCTATTTAGGTGTAACGATTGGTTTAAGGGTGAAAATGCTCTTCATTAATAATCTGGAATCCACCAGAAAATTACGAGAACCGTGAAAAAGGATAGTCTTTAAGGGTTATACTAGGGTATCCTGCACTAAAATTGAGTGCATGGCAAGGGTGTGGGATAGTTATATGATCGAGGTGACCATAATAACAATTACAGGTTTAAAACATGGGTTAGTCCTAATGCCTCTTATCAAGCAAATCCTAATACTTACTATGCGGTCTCAGGATGCATCACAATAACAAGTTCTAGAATTTAATATGCTACCGGTATACTCTCATAATCCTAAAGTAACTGATACCAATGTTCCAGAAAAGGCGACAAAACTACGCTTACACATCCGTAACGACAGAATAGACACCCATGATTGCTCACTCCTTAACTCGAACAAGGTAAAGGTATAATATCTAAGGGCGAACCTCATATTGTAGGGGTGGAATTTGAGGGTTTTTGTGCTAGTAATATAAATTCCTATCCATAAGACGCTATTAATACTTGGTTTTCATCGGTATGTGTCATAAAAAAATTTAAATTTGGGTAAAAAACACCTCTTATGCTATGTTTCGATATATTACCCATCATTTTAAGGACAAAGCAAATGACAAATGAAAGAATAGTTTCTAAGGCTTATTTTCTCCCCTACACTTAAGTTGAACATTGTCCCTAATGTTCTCTAGAAGTACCCGTAAAAACGAATAAAGGGAAAAGAAAACAAGGAAAAGAAACTAGTACTCCCCTGGTTTGCTTAATAATGGAGAAGAAACATGCGATAACTGGTTAAATTGTCCTCCAAGATCATCCAATGAAACTTCCTAAGAACTTCCAAGCTTCATCAAATATAACCTGTAATCAAAGACAAAGACAACTACACCAAGCTTAAAATGTGCGATAGACATATATACAATGTGAATTTAGGGTTTGACTCGATAGATAGAATGAGAGAATTGTTAAACTTATTAGGTTTTGCAGGTTTATAACAAAAGAATACATATTTTAAATGTTGTGCAAGTTTTATTTTCAAAAATAATTAAAAACTTTGAGTTTTCTGGACCTGGGCGTATGACGCCGTCAGGGTTGTTGTGACCCCGTCACAGGTGTCGTGGTGACGGCGTCACGTGTAAATCGTGACGCCGTCTCCACGCTCTGTGAAAACGAAATTTTTGTTTTTGATGAAAAATTTCCTGCACTTGATTCCATAAGTTAATTCTTGTATAAATAGCTGCATAAAACCTAAGATTTAACAATTCAATCATATGACTCGAAACTGACGCGAATTAATCTAAACAATTTATTTAATGAATTTGGCTCAAAAGCCGGATAAATTCCCCTACACTTATTGTTTGCAAAATACCTTTGATTGAAATTAAGACGAGGTTAAAGACAAACAAAGCATGATTACAAGATAGTTCAAACATAATAAAACAAATGGTAAAGAATTAAAACACACATGACACTCCTAATTTGCGGGAAAAGTAAATTGGGTTGCCTCCCAAGAAGCGCTTTTCTTTATTAACGAGTCTTGTAGCTAGACTCAAAGTCACACGCTTTTACGTGACTTCTCCTTCGTCTTCCAATCCAGTTACATATTCAAGGCCTAACTCTAAATATTCCTTGTAGAACCCTAATATCTTACTCATTACATAGTCAACTCCTCTTCTCTTGTCCTCTTTGTTCCTAAGGTAGACCGATTTTGTATGTTCCTTTTCTAGGTTTGACAACGAGTTGTATTGTTCTATCTTATGGCCATTTTATAGGAAACTTCATCGTCTCCATTGGTGAACCTAACTACTCCTTCGGGTAGGTCGTGAGTCATATTGGATATTTCAATGAAAGGCCTCCCTAGAACTACTTGTGACAACCTATGGTCTATGATCGAGCTAATATCCTCGACAGTCATGAAGTCAACAACATAGGTGAAGTTTCCTATGAAGACATGCATCCCTTTAATCCTACCTGTGAAATTACTAATTCCTCCATTCACATCTTCCATGGGGTTGAGTTTTCTCCTCATGCTCCAATTATACATCATCCGGGTCCAAGAAATTTAGAGGGATTAAGGTTATTGAGATTTTTCGACCTGCACATGCCCAATGTTGCTTGGTAATCTTAAGGTAGTGAGGAGCATCCTCCGTGAATGAAATCGCGGGGTTTATAGAAATATTGAGGGGATCGGGCCACACATAAGGTACTTATGGTAGGTTAGCTCATCTCTAGTTGGAAACGTGTCAAAGTATTCTACCGTCAGTCCTTTCGTTGTTGTCCCTTCACCTTCATTGGGACTCTCATTTTGAGGTTCATCATCATCTCGTATGATCTCTGTCACACCCCGTCAAGGCAAAAACGCGAGGCGTAAACAAGAATGGATATCATCACAACACATGGTGTCTATATAAAGAATACTAAAATGAAAACTAAAGTATAACAAAGACACAAAGTGTTATAACAAAACCCAAAACCTAACGGTGTCTTTATTAATAAGAAAGAGGTCTCGTCAATAAATGACATGCAAACCATAATCCAAACAATTCATGCAAACGCATTTATTTAAACAGAAATCATAAATAAACTCCAAGCATCCTACGGTCTCTTCTAGCCACTTTGCTCTATCTTAGCACCATTAAGCTCACCTGAAAATGATGCTTAAAACGTCAACATAAATTTGAGCGAGAATCATAGGTTTACGACATACAACAATATCCGAAATAAACTTTAAATTAGCTGCTGCAATTACCAAAACAATTCATGACAACAGATAACAACAACGGGACGGAACGTGCCCACGATCCACAATCATATCAACTACATATGTGCGCTACATGGCCTCATATTAGCTCACGCAGTCTTACCACCGTCACACCTCATTTTGCATATTGGGATCCATAATACCAAACATATCATATCGCAACACAACGGGACGGAACGTGCCCACGATCCAATACACATAACTACAGCAAGCTTAAAAACATTTTAACATGACAACAAGCATCATTCTCACCCCAAAATAACATGAGAAAAAGGGGCTATGAAACTCACCTTTGCTTAGCTTTCCAAAAGATTCCAACAATAAGCATCATAAACAACTAGCAAATCTAACACAAAATAATCGTGTTACACGCTGCAAGCCCAAAAGATTAATGCACATGTATCAATCCTATAGATGGATGGTCTAAGTGTTTTTTAACCCATGGGTCACCCTGACACCATACCCAACTTTAACCACTTCATTAACAAGTTTCACTATTAGATCACAATTTGTTCCAAAACTGCAGAATTTTAACGTGACTTAACGTACTCAAAACCTCTACTTACTGACCTCCATAATTCATACCAAAAATCACCTATGTTCATTTATGAGTATATTAACTACCTCATGATTCCCAAGAGCCATTTACATGCACAAGTACTCCTAAGAAAATCAAACTTTAAAACAGTCCTAATTCGGATCTGATTGCACACTAAAAAGTTTGGACTTAAAAATCATACTTAGACTCCAAATCAGAAGCTCTCCTTTGGGGGATTTCTAATAGACACATAGAACTAAACTCCTGTAGAAGGGCTAAGCTAAATTCAAATTTTAAGTGGGGGTTTTATACCTCGTAATCTGACCTAAATCTGACTCGTATTTACTGCTTTGACAACTTTTCTTACAACCACGTTTTGAATGCCTTCCCGACCTTAAAAACCTTCAAGGCTGGATGTTCTGAAAACTAGACTCTCTGAGCTACGTTATAGACACCGGAAACTTGACAAAAGCTATTACCATCATTGAGATAACAGCCGAACAACACAGACCTAAATTCTGTCATAATCTAAATCATGTTTTAACGCGATCCAAACCCTAATGAATACACCCATATAACGCGAAACCGCTTCAATCACAGAAATCCATTCCTTGTCACCAAAGTAAAGAAATGAAAAAAAAACTCCACAAAATCCAACACAAATCCAATCCCATTGAGACGATCACGCTCAATGGATTGATTATCCAATCTCACATATCCCACATAAACACATATAAACACATATTAGCACAAATAACACATAACCCATACATTGAAACAGATACATAAGTCAACACTAACGGTTTGACTAACCTGCTCAAGTCATGGTTGTCACAGTATCCCCTCATTTAGGAAATCTCGTCCTGAGATTTAACCAAAAGGTTCAACTCTATCATTACCAAACAATAAATCAAGGATACTTATCTTTCAAGTAGTCCTCCCATACCCAGTGTTAACACAAAGTTACTCTTTGAATTCCAACTACTTTCCACAATATAGCTACTGCTAACCACTTTTCCTGCCCACAAAAGGGTACGCATAGCAGCATAACCGCTCCAAACGAAAAGAAACATCCAACTACCTGAACCTCGCCCGTCATCGAGGAGACTCGTCAAAAACCTTAAGTTGCGTAACAACGTCATTTACAACCCGGTCTCGCAACTCATCAAACAAGAACTGTCTTGAACCCAAGTTATAAGTTGTTACAAAGCCTAACGTTTTTGAAAAATCGGCTCGACTTTGAGTTTATTCATAAAATAACTTTAACCAAAATCACACAAACACATCTAAGGGCATACTAAGGTCTACAAGAAACCTTACGTACCCAACTTCAACTACAACTCCCAATGACCCCTTGCTCAACGAAAAAGTATGGATACTCAGTTTACCTGAAGTCCTAAAGACCTCGCTTCGAGCCCAAATGGACCTTAACTACCACCATATTTTTTTTTCTGCTACATTTTAACCTCATAACTTCATAGTCACTATTCTTAACAGGTTCCTCAACAAAACAAAGAATTTTGTCAACCTCGATCTCATCCAATGAACAGGCTGACTAGCATCCGCAAAGCACTACTTTAGGTTAGTACCCATGAACGTGTCATGTACTCCACTTTAATTCCCAGCATCACCCCCCCCTCTCAACCGATACGCTACAAGACCGATTCTTTCAAGAATCTCAAATGGCCCTACATACCTCGGTGCTAACTTACCCTTTTTCCCAAAGCGAATTACACCTTTCCAAGGCGACACTTTTAGCATAACCCGATCTCCTACCTCAAACTCTAACGGTTACGTCTATTATTCAGCATAGCTCTTTTGACGGTCTCTTGCCGCTTTGAGCTTTACTTTTATCGAACAACCACTTATATCAGTCGTCTCTTGAACCAACTCAGGTCCAATCAAACTACTTTCCCCAATCTCAGCTCATAAAATAGGCGACCTACACTTCCTTACATACAATGCTTCAAACGAAGCACACCGAATGCTTAATTGATAACTACCACCAAAATTGATAACACATGCCCTCATTATATCTTCGAAAGTCTGACTTATACGTTCACTTTATCCATCCGCTTGAGGATGTTAAGCATTATATCAAATCCAATCACCCACCGTTCTCAACACTTTTCTGTAACGTCTGCCAAAACCACGAGGTAAATCATCCATCTCAATCTGAGTTAATCGTCACTAGAATTTCATTCCTTGCTATTATCTCATCAATATAACTCCTTGATAACTAAACATCTTGAAATTTTCTTGTATAACTAGAAAATAAGCTAACTTGGTCAGTCTATCGACCATCACCCAAATCACATCATACTCACTACTTTGATCTTGGAAATTTAGTGATAAAATCCATGGTGATTCTTTCTCATTTTCACTCAAGTATCTTAGGCTGTTGCAGCAAGCCAAAAGTCTTTGACATTGCAGTCTTCACCTCTTAAACAAGTCCGAAATTTGCTAACATAGATAGCTAATCCTTCTCTATTCATGGCCACCAATACATGTCTCCAAGGTTATAGTACTTCTTATCCGCTCCTGGATGTACCAAGTACCTTGATGGTCATGGGCCTCGACCATTCACTTCCTACCAATGGAACCTAAATACGATCCATAAAATACAAACTCTCATCTCCTTTTCTTTCCATCTGTTGATCTAAACCATGTAGTATTTTTGCGAGTACGTTCTCTTGCTTGAAGGCCTCACTTTAGGCTGTTAGTATCATTCCTCTTACTCCATACTGAATAGTCATAGCCATCGCTCGAACACATTTAGGTTTCACTCGTTCCTTCCTACTTAACGCCTCAATCACCACATTTGCCTTACCTGGATGGTAGCGAATTTCATACTCATACTTACTATACAATTTAATCCATAAAGTACAACCATCATCTGCTCTCTTTTCCATTTGTTGGTCCAGGTCACGCAGCATTTCTGCTGGCGCGTTCTCTACCTTGGACGTCTCACTTGAAGTAGCCAATATCTTGTCCTTAACACTTGACTGGATAGTCATGGACATTGCTCTTACTCGTCTTAGTTTCACTCTCCCTTTCTACTCAACGCATCAACCACTACATTCGATTTATCGAAGCGTCACACAAATCATTCTTCAAAGTCTGGAAAGCCTCTTTTCGTTCTGCGCCCCACTCATACTTCTGATCCCTCTCAGTTAGGGAAGTAATGGGTTTAACAATCTTAGAAAAGTTTGCGATGAAACGTAGGTAAGTAACCTGCCAATCCTAAGAATAATCATATCTCGGATGGTGTCGTGGGTACTTCCTAATTCTTCACTACTTCACTCTTAGTAAACTTAGCATACAACTTCTCCTTCCTCAGTAATTCCAACACTAACTTCAAATGGACTCTATGCTTCTCTTTTTAACAAATGACACTGGTGCATCCCTACGGAAAATGACTAGGTTGTATGAAACCCTTGTCTCGCAACTCTCGAAGTTGTTCAGACAATTCTTGTATTTCCAAGGGTGCTAGACGATATGGAGACTTCGCAACTGACGTGGCTCTATGAACCAAATCTATGCGGAACTCAACCTGTCATTGTGGTGGTCATCGACAAATCTTTCGGAAACACATCAATAAATCTCGTACGACGGAAATACCACTCAATTTTGGTTCATCTACCTTTGTGTTCATTAAAGTTTTCACGACTCCTTGAGTACGTTCACCATGAACCTGAAGTATCTCATCACCTTCCAACGGTATCCTAACCACCTTCTCATGACATACTATCACAAACTTCCTTTTGGATAACCAGTCCATTCCCACAATGACATCAAAGCTTCTATGACTCAATGGTATCAACGAACTCCAATGGTTTTACGAACAATCGAATAGATACAAACGCATATCGAGTCAAAGGCCTAGAAGCCATATAGAGTTCCACATATGCAAATAGACGGTTGATCAAAGACATAAGAATCCCTTTGAAAGAAGGATCCTATATTGCATCGAGCGAAAACGCACGAACGAAAATCAAGCAAGTACCACACAAATAACACATAAAAAAATATCAATACGAGAAGACGACAATTCTTATACCAATTATCCGAACCCATTACACGAAAGACCAAATTATATAATGTTTTTATAGAAAAATCAATTAAAATTAAGAAAGTTCACTTTAAGAGTATAAAAATCGTTTTAAATAATAAATAAAATTGTCTTAAATTTAATTCTTTTATAAAATATAATTCTGTTTGTACATAAAAAAATCCTAGAGAGTGGATATCTAATGGTATATCTTACCTACCTCTATGAATCCACGTTAAACCAGCTTTTTAATAATAAAAAAAAATTTATAAAGCAATTCCAAAAATTTCATATCCTATTGTATAGACCATTTAAACATATTCTTTTTACAAAATCATTTTAAACCTAGTTTTTCTCAAACACTAACACAAATACATCCAAAGAGTTTTTATAATTAACATCAGTTATGAAATATGTTACTCCAACAAATGACACCAGAAAACCAACAGGGATCATAAAACACCGAACAGACTCCTAACCCACAATTCTATTGTTTTGAAAACGAAAAAAATACCAGAACCATATACTCAAAATAAAATCAAATCGAACTCGTACAAGAGAAAAAACTCATGCAATATGATATGTACCCAAAAGAAAGTAAGGTCATATCCAAAATAACGATCAACAGGAGCAAAACCTAAAAGCATCGATACTAACACTCGCTAACGGTTTACGAAAACCAAGGGATATCAAATAAGGGAGTAAGATCCACAAATATGTTAGGAACACTTTAGTGCTTAAAAGAAACCTTTGATACTCATACAAGTAATCAATACAATGAAAGAACTAACGAAACACGGCTATATCTGAAAAAGCAGATTTCGAACAACCAATATACATCAAGACGTCGAATAGGAAAATCAGGTATCCTTACTAACAAAGTACGATGAAGGGATGCTAAGCTTAGACTTAGAAAATGCGAACAAACAACCGAGCAAACGAACAACCTCTATAATAGCAATACTAGGTATCCGCAAATACTAGATAGAAAGGAAACTTACTATCTATACAACTCAACTTAACATATCATCCAATTAGGGTTAGAGAATAATTCTCTACCCATACCATCATACTTATCATGAATACACATATCAAATAAAAAAAACATATTACACTACCACCTTACATTCAAACACAAATAAATGCAATCATGGTCACAAGTCTACGTGTGTGATGCCTTTATAATTATTTTGACCACCATAATTTTAAGTGCCTCCTTTCACACGTGTACTTACTTCCAAGATTACCTATATCAATAATAATTCACATATAAGCACATATACCACATTGCACATTTTAAAACACTCAAACTTAACATATAAAAAATGCTCCATCAAATAACTACTTACTTATATCAAATTAAAATCAAAACGACATAAAGGAAAGAAAATCTCGCAACAATTCCCAAAATACGAAATATCTGAAAGAAATAATCAATAACAACATGACGGGTAAATGACGGGATAAACTTATGCTGGGCCTCGCTTGGGTTTGACTTTGCCTCCGCAAGAATCACCCGACTCCGCGGGTCCAGCCCTATTACGCGAATTCGACAAACGATCAACTATCTTATCTCCTTCGGTTCCATAAGAGGCTCCTTATAACGCTTAAGTCCAGTTGGGAAAACGGTTCCCCAACGAGACTTCTTACGGGTGAGGGAAAAACATAGCTAAAATACTAAGAAAGTAATACATATTATATCAAATAATGGTAGACAAAATAACTAAATGAAAACTTAGCAAAATATAAAATATATAAGCTATGCAAAAATAGAGGGAAAGCATAGCAGTTATAGCATTAAACACTTAAGCCCTAAATGCATCTACATGAAGGACCCCTAGGTTATAGTCTAGGCTCAACCACCAACTTATCTATAACCAAAAGCTCTGATACCAATCTGTCACACCCCGCCAAGGCGGAAATGCGAGGCGTAAACAAGAATGGATATCATCACAACACATGGTGTCTATATAGAGAATACTAAAATGAAAACTAAAGTAAAGCAAAGACACAAAGTGTCATAACAATACCCAAAACCTAACGGTGTCTTTATTAATGAGAAAGAGGTCTCGTCAATAAATGATATGCAAAACATAATCCAAATAATTCATGCAAACGTATTTATTTAAACAGAAAGCATAAATAAACTCCAAGCATCCTACGGTATATTCTAGTCACTTCGCTCTATCTTAGCACCATTAAGCTCACCTGAAAATGATGCTTAAAACGTCAACATAAATTTGAGCGAGAATCATAGGTTTACGACATACAACAATATCCGAAATAAACTTTAAATTAGCTGCTGCAATTACCAAAACAATTCATGACAACAGATAACAACAACGGGACAGAACGTGCCCACGATCCACAATCATATCAGCTACATATGTGCGCTACATGGCCTCATATTAGCTCACACAGTCTTAACACCATAACACCTCGTTTTGCATATTGGGATCCACAATACCAAACATATCATATCATAACACAAAAGGGACGAAACATGCCCACGATCCAATACACATAACCACAGCAAGCTTAAAAATATTTTAACACGACAACAAGACAAGCATCATTCTCACCCCAAAATAACATGAGAAAAAGAGGCTATGAAACTCACCTTAGTCTTAGCTTCCAAAAGATTCCATACAATAAGCTTCATAAAACAACCTACACAAATCTATAACAACAAAATAACGTCGTGATACACGGCTACTAACCAAACGCTAATGCACATGTAACAACATATTGGAGGACGTCTAAGGTGTTTTATTAACCCCATGGGTCACCCCAACACCATACCCAACTTAAACCACTTCATTAACAAGTTTCACTAGTTAGTCACAATTTGTTCAAAACTGCAGAATTAACGTGACTTAACGTACTCAAAACCTCTACTTACTGACCTCCATAATTCATACCAAAAATCACCTATGTTCATTTATGAGTATATTAACTACCTCATGAATCCCAGATCATTTACATGCACAAGTACTCCTAAGAAAATCAAACTTCAAAATAGTCATAATTCGGATCTGATTGCACACTAAAAAGTTTGGACTTTAAAATCATACTTAGACTCCAAATTAGAAGCTCTCCTTTGGGAGATTTCTAATAGACACATAGAACTAAACGCCTGTAGAAGGGCTAAGCTAAATTTGAATTTTAAGTGGGGGGTTTTATACCTCGTAATCTGACCTAAATCTGACCCGTATTTACTGCTTTGACAACTTTTCTTACAACCAGCGTTTAAATGACTTCCCGACCTTAAAAACCTTCGAGGCCAGATGTTCTAAAAACTAGACTCTCTGAGCTACGTTATAGACACCGGAAACCTGACAAAATCTATTACCATCATTGAGATAACAGCCGAACAACACAGCCCTAAATTCTGTCCTAATCTAAATCATGTTTTAACGCGATCTAAACCCTAACGAATACACCCATATGATCTTAATTAAACCTTAATCATTATAACATGTTTATTATATCATTAATTACAGATGTTATAAAACCTAATTATCCAATCATAATAATAATTACATATTTTTAATGGTAATTAACTCAAAGGATTGTAATTTATACCTTAAATCTTTGAATCTTGAACACAAAAATCACCAAACTTGAAAAATTAATATTTTTCTTCTTCCTCCTTTGATAAAATTCGGCTGGGACAATAAAAACAAGGGGAGAAAGGTTTTGGATTCAATAAGGTTACAAAAATGGTTTAGGATAGATGATCTTTACCAAATCAATTGAGAAAGATTGAATTTCCTTCCTTTCTTTTTGGCCGATTTCCCCTTTAATATATATATATAAATATATATATATATATATATATATATATATATATATATATAAAATATATATAATATATATATATAGATATTTTTATTATTTATTTTTTAATTACTTAATTATTTTGCATTATCTTAATTTTTATAAAAACTTAAGCTTATTTGAGTATACCTTTTTGCGTAAACGCAATTTACTAAACTTTTAAAATAAATAACTTTTCATTTTTATTTTAACCTAACTTTCTAAAAATAGAAATTCACATTTCATTCTTATTCTAACTACTAACACCTATTCATACCTAACATTACTAACACATAAATACGTATACATATAATTACTTACACAATTAACGCGAAACCGCTTCAATCACCGAAATCATTTCCTTGTCAACAAAAGTGAACGAAATAAACTCGACAAAATCCAACACAAATCCAATCCCATTGAGACGATCACGCTCAATGGATTGATTATCCAATCTCACATATCCCACATAAACACATATTAGCACAAATAACACATAACCCATACATTGAAACAAATACATAAGTCAACACTAACGGTTTGACTAACCTGCTCAAGTCATGGTTGTCACAATCTCGATGAACATTACTTCTCCATCATCCTTTTTAATGCAGATAAATTTGGTATTGGAGGATTTGTGGAAATCATATGATCGTTTAAGCTCAGTTTGTTTAGAACTTTATCTAGAATAGTAATAACATTGAACATAAACAATATCCATACGAATTAGGCACAAGAACAATGTTACTCTAACAAGGTTTTTCATCATTATCTTCACTATGATACATGACTACTACAAGCCCTAATTCTACCTTGATCAATGGTAGAACATGTTATCTAAACTATAACAAGGAATCAAAGATCCTTGAGGCTAAAACTACCAAACCCTGGGCGTCTATTTAGAGGACTTAACGCCTAGACACACACACACTTTTCCTGGTGTTTACATCTTGACATACAAAAAACTATACGACCTGTATCTCTTTATATACTAGAGATATTAGGTTTATAAAGGATAAGTATTAGGAAACAACTAAATCTTTCTAATTTTTATAATTATCTTCTAGAAATCTTCTGTAATTCTTTCACATTTGAATGAAAGAAAACCTCTTTGTCTTTAAGTCCTTCATCTTCATAGTGTTTTGTCTATCAACTCAAATAGATTCCCAACAATCTTTCCTAGATGGATAAAGACAAAACTAAAAATAAGTATACTTCCCCTGAAGCTAAATATATATGAATGAAAGAAGGATCTACGCAGAATTATTTCCACCAAAGGATTGCAAGTTGCATATATTCTATTTGTAAATCTTCTTCCCTTTTTTGTCATAATCATATAGGGGACTTATGAATGTAAGCAACTTTATCTTGACTACTACAAACCAATATCACACTTCTAATCCAAACCTTCTAACTTCTCAAATTACCCACCATTAAGCACAATAAGAAAAATGAACTTGAGCAGTAGAAACTTAAACTAGCAGTAGTAATAATAACTAACAGTAGTAAAAACCTTCACCTCGATGATACATGTAAATGGTTAAACATTTAAACATTAAGCTTCCCCTGAAACCCATATGTTAACTATTTATTGAATGTATGCTCTATGTAATGATTACTAATGAAGAAAACTAAGTATTACCAATTTGATGTTGAAGTAGAACAACCCAAACATGTGTCTTATATCTTGTACTATCTACGTGACGTCAAAATTATAAATAAATCTGTGAAATATAAGTAGACCGCAATCTCTTAACAATTATCCTCATCTTCTATGAGACACCAGACCAAAGTGATAACAAATGTAAGCATTGAGCACCATAAGAGAAATCACACACCTTTGCTAGATTATGACAATTCCTTTGTACCACATCATTTCTAAGGCACGAACATTTTACCTCTAACATGTTGTAAGTCCATTTGAGATATGATAAGAACATAAACCTGTGAAACTCCACTTCAATTTCAAATAAGTGATAAACAATCTTCTTCGTAACCAATTAATCAAAAAATACAAGCCTTTTAAACGTTTAAGAACATTTAAACCAATATTAATCTTGAGCTTCCCCTTAAACGAATCATCAGTTCAATACGAGATTCAACTTGTGGTGTCTACCGATTATCTACTATAGCTACCAGTATTAACTACTTTCCATAGCAGTACAAACTATGAATTGGATATAACGTATCCTGGCCGCACTAACTTACATAAGTCAGCACTAATAATCTAAAGCATCACAACTAACCTATCAATATAAGGCAAGCAAGTATTTAACTCGTTCTTGGTAGCAGCATTAATTCATTGGCAGTATTAAGTTCACATAAGGCAGAATATTAACTGTACTCGCAGCATTACTAATATCCAACTAGCAGTATAAACTTCAACGAGCAGTACTAAATTATACTGCCATATGAACTTTCAATTAGACAGTACTAAGTGTTCATTGGAAGTCTTAACCTTTCTTATCTTCATGACAGCAGAAACAAGTACATCAGCACACACATACCTTCAAGCCCAATCGAGCTATAATAATCAATGGGAGTTAGTACAACTCAAATCAGATCAAAATCCTGCTGCCTTTTACTTCATACCAGATCAAACGACCAAACATTTTGATAATTAGGGTTTTCTCAGCAGCTTCATCTTAACACCAAGAAAACGATTAGCTATGGACAAAACGACCTGCTGCCGGTTCTTTTTTTCACAAACCAATCGTACCCTACTTTTTGGAACAAGGATGAATCAATCTTCATGACCAATTTATGGTTTAATGAAAAACCCTAGTTTTCACCAACACGACTTGCACCAAAAATAATCATAGTCAACTTTTTTTTTTAAGTATAAAGACGACACTTTAAAGTGTCGCAAAAACCCTAACTTCACCAAAATCACACCAAATCGCCAAAACATATTTGTCTCTTCTTATTCATCAAGAACACAATACCAAAAACCTTGTAGATCCTAGATATTACGAGCCACCAGGCTCTGATACCAATTGTGGAAACCATATGATCGTTTAAGCTCAGTTTGTTTAAAACTTTATCTAGGATAATAATAACATTGAACATAAACATATGCATAGCGGAATTAGCACAAGAACAATGTTACTCTAACAAGTTTTTTCATCATTAACTTCACAATGATACATGACTACAACAACCCTTATTTCTACTTGATCCATTGGTAGAACATGTTTTTCTAAACAATACCAAGGGAATCAAGATCCTTGAGGCTAAAACTACCACACCCTGGGCGTCTAAATATGTATGGACCTCAACGCCGTAGACACACACACACTTTTTCCTATGTTTACACCTGACACAACAAAACCTATACGCCCAAAAACTCTTTATATACAAATAGAATTAGGTTTTTACAAAGTGAAATGTATTATGAAACAACCTAAATCATCCTAATTTTCTTACAATTATCTTCTAGGAAATCTTTTGTAATCTGTCCATCATTAAAGAATTCTTCTTTGTCTTTTTAAGTCCTTCATCTTTCATATGTTTTGTCTTATCAACTCAAATATAATCCCCAACAATCTTCCCCTAGTTGATAATGACAAAACTAAAATAAGCACGAACTTCCCCTAAAGCTAATATATATATGAAAGAATAAGGATCTATGAAATTCCACCAAGGATCTGTAAGTTGCACATCTTCTTTGTAAATTTTCTTCCCCTTTTTGTCATAATCAAATAGGGGACTTATGAATGTAAGAAACTTTATCTTGACTACTACAAACCAATATCACACTTCTAATCCAAGCCTTCTAACTTCTCAAATTACCCACCATTAAGCATAATAAGAAAAATGAACTTGAGCAGTAGAAACTTACACTAGCAGTAGTAACAAAGACTAGTAGTAGTAAAAACCTTCACCTCGATGTAGCATGTAAATGGTTAAATATTTTAACAATAAGCTTCCCTTGAAACCCATATGTTAACCATTTCTTAAATGTAGGCTCTATGTAATGATTACTGATGAAGAAAACTAAGTATTACCAATTTGATGCTGAAGTAGAACAACCCAAACTTATGTCTTATATCATGCACTATCCACGTGACTTCAAACTTATAAATAAATCTGTGAAATATAAGTAGATCGCAATCTCTTGACAATTATCCCTCATCATTACTATGAGATCACCAACCAAAGTGAAGCACATGTGAGCATTAGCACCATAAAGAGAAATCACACCACCTATGCTAGATTTTTGACAAGTCTTTTGTCACACTGTTTCTAAGCACGAACAAGTTACCTGCAAATGTTGTAAGACATTTGAGATATGATAAAACAAAAACCTGTGAAACTTCACTTCAATTCCAAATAAGTGATAAACAATCTTCTTCGTAACCAATTAATCTAGAAATACAAGCCTTTTAAACGTTTAAGAGCATTTAAACCAAATCAATCTGTTAGCTTCCCTTTAAATGAAGTATCTGTTCAATCCGAGATTTAACATGTGTGTTAGCCGATATTTGCTAAAGCTACCAGTATTAACTGCTTTCAATAGCAGTACAAACTATGAACTGGCAGTATTAACGTCTCCTGGCCGCACTAACTTACATAAGCAGCACTAATAATCATAAGCAGCAACACTAACCTTCAAAGATAAGGCTAGCAGTATTAACTCGTTCTTATAGTAGTGTTAAGTTGCATTGGTAGTATTAAGTTTACATAAGCAGCAGTATTAACTTGTAATCCTAGCAGTACTAATATCCAACTGGCAGTATAATCTTTCAACGAGCAGTATTAAATTTATACTGGCAGTATTAACTTCTATTAGCAGTACTAAGTGTTCATTGGCAGTATTAACCTTTCTTATCTTCATTGACAGCAGAAACATGTACATAAGCAGCACTAACATACCTTCAAGCCTAATCAGCTTTAATAATCAATGTGAGCAATACAAACTCGATTCAAGATTAAAATCCTCCTGCCTTTTTCTTCATACCAATAAACGACCAAACCTTAGATAATTAGGGTTTTTAGTAGCTTCTTTCTAAACATCAGAATGATTAGCTGATCGTCAAACCCTGCTGCTCATTCTTTTGTTCATAAACCAATCGTACCCGCTACTTCTTGGAACCAAGGACGAATCAATCTTCATGACCAAATTAGGGTTTAATGAAAAACCCTAGTTTTCACCAACACGACTTACACAAAAAATAATCATAGTCATCTTTTTTTAATTATAGACGACACTTTAAAGTGTCGTAAAAACCCTAACTTCACCAAAATCACACCAAATCGCCAAAACAGATTTGTCTCTTCTTTTTCATCAAGAACACAATACCAAAAACCTTGTAGAATCCTAGATCAAGAGCCCCATGGCTCTGATACAAATTGTGGAAACCATATGATTGTTTAAGCTCAGTTTGATTAGAACTTTATCTAGGATAATAATAACATTGAACATAAACATATGCATAGCGGAATTAGCACAAGAACAATGTTACTCTAACAAGGTTTTTCATCATTATCTTCACTACGATACATGACTACTACAAGCCCCAATTCTACCTTGATCAATGGTAGAACGTGTTATCTAAACTATAACAAGGAATCAAATATCCTTGAGGCTAAAACTACCAAACCCTAGGCGTCTATTTAGAGGACTTAACGCCTAGACACACACACACTTTTCCTGGTGTTTACATCTTGACATACAAAAAACTATACGACCTGTATCTCTTTATATACTAGAGATATTAGGTTTACAAAGGAAAGTATTATGAGGAAACAACTAAATCGTCCTACTTTTTAACAATTATCTTCTAGGAAATCTTTTGTAATCTTCATCTTTTGAAGAATTCCTCCTTTGTCTTTTAAGTCCTTCATCTTTCATATGTTTTGTCTTATCAACTCAAATATAATTCCCAACAGTATTAGGGAACCAATCCGAGTGACTCAAGCATCGAATTCAGCTTTCGTACTTGTTCTGTGGCAATGGAAGCTAATGGATCAGGTTGTGGGTGTTGGTTAGAGTTGATGTTTCCAAAGCTGCCTTTTGCTTCATGTCCTATGTCAGGCTCATTATCGTGGGATTCTTCAGGCTGCTTGGGGTGGATTATGATGGCGTTGATTGAGCTATGGATGTGGGATGAGCATTGCGGATCTATTGTTGGGTAAGAACGAGCAGACAAAACTGGATAAGTCCCTAGTTTTGGGTTCTTAACCGTATCGCTAGGTAATGTGCAGACTATTTGATCAGAAATGGCTTTCAACACGATGTCTATTTTGTTGATCAACTACCTTGTTGTCGTTTGAAATCGGATTTTCCAAAGGAGGTTAATCTTTCCAATCATATCATCCTGTTGTTGTTCGAGTTGGGTTCTTAGGTGAGATAACCTCTTCTCATGGTTGGAGTCGAAATCAAGTAATGCCATTTCAAGCTTCATTTGATAACTAGAGGAATGGACGGAGACTGATCCGCCTTGTGGGCTAGTGAAGGTATGGGTATGTGCCCAGTTGTAGTTTGGTTTCTCCTTCCAGGTGTTGGTAGCATCATTGAAATTTCTTGGTCCATGGTTCGGAGTGAACCTCTTACCCCCTACTTCGTTTGTACGTGAGGACGTATAGTCAACAGAAGCTTGCTCGGGACTTTTCATGCAATATTGAGTGTCGTGAGGACAACTGCAAATTTTACATGAAGAGACTTTGTTCACTTGAACGAGTTGAGTAGGAGAAAGATAAGCTTCCATCAAGTGTTGGACTTGATTTTCGAGCTCGATTAGGCGGCGGTTGGATGTACTCGGGACATCTTAAGGCAAAGTGATTGCCTTGACCGGCTTAGCGAAATCCCTTGGGTCGTTCTAACTTTCATTGTCACAGAGGGAGAGGTCCTTTAACAATGCCCATGATTCTTTAGCGTTGAGGTCACGAAGCTTGCCACCGACCGATTGGTTAATGGTTCGTCTTGTGACTGGATTGACATGGTCATAAAAAATTTAGACTTGGAGCCAAAGGTCTATGCCATGATGAGGGACATTTTGTAGTAAGTCCTTGAAATAAGTCCATGCTTCGGATAGAGATTCTCCTTAATGTTGTTAGAACATCAGGATATCATTGTGAAGTTTTGTGGTCCTTCCCGGTGGAAAGAATTAAGCAAGGAATCGGGTAGTAAGATCCTCCCATGTGGTGATAGATCCCGCTGGAAGGCGTTCAATCCAATTGCTAGCTTGATTGTGAAGGGAAGATTGAAATAAACGCAGGCGCGTTCTTTCCCTATTGTCACCATCAAGGTCAAGTGAGTCCATAAGTTTAAGAAAATCCTTGAGGTGTTGGTTAGGATCCTCGGACCGAAGTTCGTGGAATGAGCATCCGTTTTGCACCAACCGAATGGTGTCGAATCGAAGAGGTACCACATTGTTCCCTATGGGGAGCTCAATGGTATTCCTATAGCCCCTTTGGCTTGATTTGGAGTAATATCCTAGAGTATGGATAGGATTCTCGTCTCCCATGGTGGTTGACGAGAATGAGTTACGAAACAAATAGCACAAAGAAAAGATAGACTACAAGAAAGCTAATATGCGGAATTAAAGTCTCACTTGAAAGGATTCAAGTGGGTAGAACTAAGCTAAACTATGATCTAAACCTAACTATTCCTCGGGCGGCGGCGCCAAAAACTTGATGCGTTCGTCCTAGGACTTCTATAGGAAGTGTTACAACTCTCTAGGCAGAGCACCTAATCGTTGTAGTAGTAGTATAGGCAAGACTCGTAGGGTTGTTATCGTTTACTCGGGGAATATGTTGGGAAGGCTTGATCACGGTATAACATAATTCTAAGGGTTGAGGGAATATTATTTTTGTGTTTTTATATTTTATGAAATCAGGTAAAATCATATATTTAAAGGGAGGTTTGGTTTTAGCTAATAGATTAAATAACAACTACGCTAATGGTGATAACAATAAGATAAACTATTGTGTTTATTTAATCATGTATTACTCCTTAGATTGCTTCTCCTAATGATGTTGCTTTGTCACCCTTGTGATGATCTATGTAACTATTTCCTAAATCATGAACGAATTACACGAACCAGCCGTCTACTTAGTGTTCCGCTAAAGCAACACATAAGTAAGGTAGTATGAAGACCCCCCCCCCCCCAACCAATCCCACACAAACCCCCCCCCCCACCAGCGCAACGCACAAGTATGGTAGTATAAAAGTATTATTACACGGCCATTACGGAGGTACACTATGTGCATGTGAAATATATTTAATAGTGAGATATCCATTTTAGGGGGCATGGTTGTATGAAGGTCTGTTACCCTGATAGGATACCTTTCTACCTCAATCTTGTTTAACTAGACTTATCATTAGCGATACAACAAAGGATGGGATTTCTAAGACTAACATCACATCCATCACAAGAAGCTTATAACATAAGATCGAAATTCTAAGTCATACAATCATAATAAACATAATAGGAGGTTTTGCCAAGCATGTTAAAGATAAAGCAAGAACATAATTAATCACAAATCCTAGACATATTGAATGATTAACTAAACCTTACATGATTTTAACATGAGTTGGAGGAAGTACAAAGGTGTTTTTGAGGCCCTAGATTAGTCCATATAGTGCTAAATGAAAAACTAGGGTTTCGTTCCCTATTTTTATTCTAAAGTTACACTACCAAAAACCTAAATTCGGGTTTATAAAATGTAGGAAAATCTGTTGTGACGGAGTCACGTTTTTAGTCGTGACACCATCATGATTGGGGAATATTTAGATAATGGGCTGGATCGTGTACTATGACACCGTCGTGAGATCTAGTGATGTTGTCTTGGTTTTAGTTGATCCCACTTCAATGGATCTTGAATTCCTTAGCTTGTGTAAGGTTTAGTTATGCAAGATAAATCCTACACAACTTATGATAGAAACTTTGTTTGATAATACTAAAGATTATGCGGATCTAATCTTTAATATAAGGAAGTATTCTTAAAGTGAAACATAACACAAGAACAAATTTAATTCAACATTAAAGCTCCTTTATTATAATTTCTTATAATACGTAATACTCTCCTAGTATTAGGGTTACTAAACCTTGAAGCTATGAACAACTCTATGAATAGTTTTTTATACATAGAATAGAATTCTATACCCTCGGACCTCCTTTTATACACCAAGGAGTCCTAATGGGATTACAATATTTTCCTAAGTTATCATGATCTTCTAAAAAATAACTTATACGTATCTTTTACAAAAATATCTCATACATATCACATAAGCAATCTTTGTCTTTTCTCTGAGCAGTCTTTATCTTTTCAGCAGTTGTAATCTTTCAGCAGTTGTAATTTTTGTACCAGCAGCATTAACTTTCAACACCAACAGTAGTAACTTTTGTACCAGCAGCACTAACTGTGTACAAGCAGCATTAACCACTTAAAAAGTTTTCTTCAATCTTCACCAGTAGTACTAAGTTACACTAGCAGTACTAACTTTACTCTAGCAGTACTAACATTACTAGCAGTAGTAACTAGCAGTAGTAATATAAACTAGCAGTAGTAACTTACACTAGCAGTACTAACTACTTAGCATATTTTTCATTAAGATTACTAACAGCACTAATTTATGCTTAGCAGCAGTAACTAATACCTTAACAGCAGTAACTTCAAGAAGGCTTTTAATCCCAACAATCCTCCCCTAAACTTGATATTTATCTTCAAAATCATCAAGTTTCTTCATTAAAAGCTTCCTCAATCACCAGGAGGATGCTTCCAAACACTTCATTGAGGTACATAGCCTTCCTTAAGTTGTTTCTTGACCAACCTAAGAAGCTCAAATGCCATTTCACAATCATAATCAACTTTGAGCTTCACATCATTGAACATCTGATGTAGTGTGTGCTTTGTAAGTGGATACATCTTCTCAACTAACAGATAATAACGTATGTTCTGCATTGTCACACAATGAGCTCCACAAGAATCAAAAAGCTTCCAGTTCAGCACTTTAACTAATCCTTGTTGATTCTTCCATACATTATCTTCAAGAGGATGTTCAAACGTGGTCTTCAAATTAAGATGTAAGAAAGTATCCATGTAATTCACTGGCTCTATCTTCTTAAATCTTGCTTTGACTATACTTCAAAGAACTTCTAAATCTTATCTATTAAAGTTTTTAAGCATCTTTCCAAAAGTTAAATACATCTAAGAATTACCATATGCTCTAATAATTTAGAAATAGATTTTCTTCCCTTCTTTGTAGATCTTGTAGTCAACAATGGTTGGAGATTTGGTAGATAAAGGTGTAGCTTCAATAGTTACATCATCTCCATCATCTGAAATGATGTCCATACATTGCTTAAGCTCTTTAGTTTCTTTATCATCATCCACCTTTTGCTTCTTAGAGCTTTCTTGTTCCAGAGCTTCTCCTGCTCTCTTTGAGCTGCTTTCTTATGCTATCTCTGCTTTAGATTTCTTAGAACTCTCTTTCACCAATTTTGTATCCATATCTACAAATATGTTTACCCTTTTCATAGCTTTGTCAAATAAGTCTTGAATATTTGCAAAGGAATTAATCTCTAAGTCTTTGGGCTTCCATCCTTCCATGTTTTTCAGGTAAGTACACATGAAACTCCTTTGCTGAGCTTTTATTGGTGGTCTGTTCCTTTTCTTTTTTGCTCTTTTTGCTGTAAAGTGTTTTCTTCTTTTCTCTAAGAGTTGTACAAATAATGTAGCCTTTTCAGCATCAGACAACTCTTTTTGCTCTTGAGCTTGTAGTCTTTGAGCCAACTGATAATCAGCTTCAACTTTAGCTTGAATATCATCCTAAGCTATGTTAGCTTCTTCAACTTTTTGAGCTTTTTCCCTTGTAAGCCTATCTTCTTCATCAAACTTTGCTTGTAGCCTTAATGCTTCTTCTTTATCAAACTTAATATGATCTTTCTTCTTCAAAGGCTTCTCAGGTTCTATCATCTTTGCTTTACCTTTATCCTTTGAACCTTGACCCTTAACCTGTGATGGTAGTTGTAAAGATATTGTTGGAGTTGATTCACTTAGCTCTTGCATAACAACCCCTTTTGTCTTGGGTCTTGCACTCTTTAACTCTGCCAGTGTTTAAGCTAGAGTAAGTTCAACATTAGTTATTGGTGGGTTGTGTGAGTGGGATGAGTTTAGTTTGAGAACAGCAAGCAGGCTTATAAGAAGATGAAATCGTTACGAACTATTTATTGTTTTTATTTAATTTGGTAGGATTAACTCGAGTACTGTCCATCCTGTTACGAGTATCCCGTTCAATACTCGCTCGCGGACACGAGGTCACGAACTATAGTAGATTACCAAGTATTTTATCTGACATCGTATGTTATTAAATCGTGTTTCACACTAATAAATCGAAGCGCAATCTGAATACTAAGTGGCGTATGTAGTAGCATCTCTAGTCCATCTGTGTGCTTGAGAGACAACGTATTCAAGGCGGGGCTTGAATAGAACATGTTGTGTCCATGATCGTTTGAT
Organism: Tanacetum coccineum; assembly: GCA_026074375.1. Lineage (NCBI taxonomy): Eukaryota > Viridiplantae > Streptophyta > Magnoliopsida > Asterales > Asteraceae > Tanacetum > Tanacetum coccineum. Next base: position 68,365 of record BQNB010005689.1, read on the forward strand.
TTTTCGTCTTGCCAGTAACCAGACAGTTAAGAAAAGATGACAATTTTTTCTTAGATCGATATCCAATTGCACAATAGACGTAGCAGTCAGAGATACGAAACATACATTGACAGAGGAGACGGTCAATGACAAGATACAAATACATTTATCACGGGCAGTTTAGTGCTTGGACACACATATCGACTATCACACAGATTAAAACTATCTTCATATTATATAATTCAACATTAGACGTCAAATTTGTGCGCGTTCGTGTCCCAAGAAGACAGACTAATCTAGGTCGAACAAACATTCAGAAGATTTGCTTTCGACTTATGCAATTTCAAACCCACGGATATATAAGGTGATGCTGCAACTGCGTCGCACATTGTCGGGCGTCGTCTATTTTACTATGTCTGCGGATAAGGACTGAAGCGTTTAATCTAGGTTACACACTCTGATTTGATTTGTGAAGCGGTATATGATACGGCTTAGTACTTGATTTGAAGTATCTGAGACTCCTACAAACAAAGCGGCGGTTAAAAGTGGGACATTAACAATAGACTTCAGCAGAGTGGTTACACGTTGGTATAGATAATAACTAGTCACGCTATGATAATCTCCGACGGAAGTCAACGATACAATATTGATAATTAATACTAGCAAATCAAAAATACAATTGCAATAGCTCTTAGTCATTTAGTCTGCGAGACAGTTGAGTTCTAATTACGTCACCAGGTCGATAACGCGGAGATGCGCGTGTGTATTGGAGCACATAGTGGATATCGCGACCCACGGCTCAGATTTCTTTAAGAATACAGGCGAGAGGAGACAAATATTACTCCTAAATTTTCAAGACTATTAATCTTGACTTAGTTATCCGTAAGCCTTGTAAGAACTATCCATATTACACTCTACTGTGATATTGGATAGATTTGCTCTTGAGCGTGATTTTGACTACATATCACATCATCGAATATATATGCGCGTGCGCACATCGTGACACAAAACCGCCACATAAACGTTGCTAACCAAAACTAAACAGATGCCAATAATCAAAGGCAATAATATATAATATAATATATAAAGTATGTTTATATATTAAATATATATATATAAATATAATATAATATTATATATAATATATAGATATATATATATATATAATATATAGTATATACGTCCATTATCCCAAAACAAAAAATAACCCCATCCATATTCAAAATCAAAACAAACCAGACTCATCGCCCTCCCGGTCTTCAGACCAATTAAAATTAAACATAAAACCGGTTGCGGAAAATATCCCGGAGTATTAGCGACACCATCAAAATGCAATAATAGCACCATTGCACATAACCACATAATCATATAAGCATATATTCGTCTATTAGTCAATTTAAAATGACTTTTTTATATCTACAAACATTGCATATAATCAATCACGCTTAGGGGGGCACAACATGCCCACCTTTGCCTCAGGTTCCGAGCTTAACTCAAAGATTATTAAATCCCCTCCACCACAATGCGTCAAAACAAAATAAAGAAGCCTCCCGCCTGTCCACGCCACATTAAAAAAATCACCATCCGAACAAGCAGGTACTTTTTCCCACCCCCACTGCCCCAGAAATCTAGCACGAGAGAAACTCACCCCCTCGCGGAGAATCCCCCTTCCCCATTCAGGCCCCGCAACATCGCCAAGGAAAAGCACAATAAAAATAATCCGGCTACCTAATTTCACAACGGTAAGAGATAAGAAGGAGTAAATTATAAAGTACGTAAATGTGATGCCCGACCATCATTCAACATAGCTTGTTGGTTACACGTAACAAAAGACCAACAACTTCCACGAAAAGGCGGGGCACCCATTCTCAAAATGTCTAGCCCCCGGACGACCCCCCCCACACCCACACCCCCACGCAGACCAAAACTCGAAACCTTCATCTACAATCTGGGAAGTAAAGTATCCTATAAACCCCCCATGGCCACTACACGTCCTAAGCCACATCACGGATTACACCAAAGCGACATAAGGCATACGCACTATCGCCCGCCAGCCCCACCATACAAAGCGGGTCACCACTCACACATGTTGAAAGGGCGCCCTTAAAAGGAGCTCCATTACACTGGCGGCGATACCACGACCGCTTAGCAAAAGGCAAGTGTGTGGGGAATCAGTAATGGAAGGTCTGGGCTACTACCCAGCAATGAAGCGCCCCTGGACCTTGTTTCGCCCAGACCCTCCCGCCCCCTCCCCCCCCCCCCACCACCCCACCATCCCCCCATATGTCTCACAAACGGTTCGTCCATCCCAAGAGTCAGTGGCGAAATGCAACACTGTCCACAACACACAACACCAACCCCCCCAGATTTGGAACCCCGCTGGGAAACCCACCCAATGGCCAACTAACACATCGGATCAGAGTAGCGGTTGACCATGGGCAACCCAAAAACGTGCGATAATCCGACCAATCCACGTATGACGACAACCCGAAACCAGTTGTCAACCTAGTAACCACCCCACACAAAAAACTACCAAAAACCCCCCCTCTCAACCCATGCCCCCCCCCCTCCACTCCCCACCCAATACCTAATACTTGAAAATAATACAATATAATATTACCATACGCCCCCGCGACAACTAACCCCCCATTCCCCCCCACCCACCACCCCGGACCCCCCCCATGCGTCCCGATCTCAAACTCCTCTCTGATCTCCCCACCTGCCGTCGTACCTTAAACCACAATACCTTTTCCCCGCGCCTACCCGATTAGTGTGCAGTCAACCCATTCCACTATGATTAAATACTTCTCCATATTCCCAAATAAACACCCCAAGTCCCAAACTCCCAATCCATTTCAAATAAACCAATCCGACCACCAGTATTAAGCCCAAATCTGGATCCCAAACAATTTATCAAAAACCCGCCACCCAAAATGAAACAATTCACCATAATCGTTTACAATTTTACATTACACAACAAGATAAACGAGTAACTAGGGTAACTCAAATTTCACCACACACACGAAACTATCAAGAAGACCCACGTGCTAATAGGACATCAATACCTGACACCTATTCAATCCAAGGAGTCCTATTGGCTGAGGAGCCGTGTAGTTGGGATGCAAAGGGGAAAAAATGAGGATATGGTTAAATACACAAAGTGCTAAGAATAGGATGCAAGAAGGGAAGCTCCACATCGTCCTGGCTCCATCTCTCGCTCACTATAACATAGAGGCCAATCACTCAGAGTGTGTAAGCTATTATAAAGTGGTTTTAAGCATAAATTTCTAGCTTATTGTATTTTTTACTTATTGGTAAATCTCTATTAAAAGGCTTGTAAACGTTTTAATCATTACTAAAATTTTAGCTTTCCTTTCAATTGGTATTGAGTTAAGCTGTATTTTACTTTAAGCAATTTGTTTTAAAATGAGTTTGGAAATTACTAAATAAGGCAATAAGCCTCTTATTACTTATAAGCTAAATCTTATCAGTTAAGCTCTTCTAATATCTTAACTGAATAATTTGTTCTACCCCTATATTATCCACAACAGAAGTCATTAAAAGCATTGAAATTGGAATGATAAGGCCAAAAATGGCGTGCTTATTGTACATTTACCAGCTTATTAAAATAACCTGGAGCTTTAGTAATCTCTAAAGAGCGATTTTAAAGTCCTTTTATTGAGTCCAAGACAAGGTATGAGTACTTATACTATTTTTAGACAATAATTCCGCTTAAGTCCACTAATATGACATCAGCAAATTTTCTGCATTTTTGCAAATTTATTCTTGTATTAGTTATTATAATTATAGATAAAAGTTTAATTTTATGTATGAAACTGGCTTATGTGAAACTGTCCATGTTAAATTGCTCATTGAAAATGTTATCAGCTTATTAGGATTAGCTTAATATCTAAAGCTTAATCTGATAAAAAAATTTGCTTATTTTCCTTTAAAAAATGTCAAATTACATTAAACCTGTTTTCATCAATTTGAGCGTAATAATATATACCATAGCTTAAATTGGAAATGTTCTGGATTTAAGGGGTGTTTTGGGATAAACAGTTGTAAGGTGATAAAATTAGTGTGTATCTGATATTTAAAAACTACAACATTAGTTTACATTATCTTTTATAAAGTCTAAAGGTAGTTATTCCATAAGCTTATAATTAGTGTATTGATGAGTTATATGCTATTCTAAGTTTGATTTATTATCAAAAATTCAAGTCTACTAGACTCAAGTTATCTTACTAAACAGACTGTTAGTTAGATTAAAAAAAGTTTGCTTAATGTGTAGTTTTAGTGTTCAAAAATTGGTTTCATATGCATCAATATTCATCTGATTTGAGAAGTAGTCCTTTGAAATAGCTTTTTAATGTAATTGAAATAAAAGAAAAGTTTAAGCTACATGGAGGTTACTGATAAGAGTCTCACAATGCATAACAACTGTGGTTTAGAGTCTAGGCTCAACTTGGTAGATTTAATTATTTATAGCTTATTGCAAATATTTTTTCAATCTGTTTCTAAGTAAGAACAGTAGAATAGGACAAAATTGATATTGAGTCTTAAATATTAAGCAGGCCATGAGACATTTAATCTCAAAAAGTCCAAAATAACAAAGTAAACTGTCATTTTCATTTAATCTTTTCTAGCTTATTTCTTAGACTAATTTGCTTAATTATGTCTTATTTGTGATCTTTGAGTCTAGTCTTAAATATGTTTTCAGTTTTTAGCTTATTTACATTGCTTATTTATTCTATTCTTAAGGCTTACAGTATGGTAATTAGTCCCTTAAAATCTCATTAGAGTCATCTGTCTAAATGTTTTTTGATGCTTTTCACTTTTATTATGTTTTCTTATTGCTAGTCATTAGTGCTTATTAGGTCTAGGTCTAGGTCTGTTTCATGTTTGTTGTTTTTCTTATTGCTTTTTGAGTTCTAAATAAGCTAGCAGATTAGTGTCAAATAAGCCAACTGACACTTTTGATCAATCTTTATTCTAGCTTATAATAAGTTCTAAGCACCCATTATAAATTTGCTTATTATCCCCCCTTATTCTATAGTAGATAAAAAGTGAAACGTAAAAAAAATATTTTGCAAAAAGGGACTGTCACAAGACTCGAACCTGTGACCTCCCCCACACCACACACACACCTTAACACTGCGCACTTAGGGAACTTTTTCCGTTATACCTTAGATCTTTAATTTTAATTACAAGTTTAGTTTTAGCTTATTTTAATTTTCACAGCTTATTGGTAAAGCTTTTTGATTCGTTTTTCTTTGTAAACCTCAGAGTTAGTATCTAGTATTTTTATAAATTTTCTCAAAATTTTTAGGATTAAGTTTAGTATTTTTTTTAGTTTAATTTTTAATCTTATTTATTTTTAAAAATGGTTTTAAAATTCGTTGAAAAATTTTAATACAAAAATATTTGATTTTCTGTTTTTAAAAGTTAGTTTTATGCATTTAGTTTAAGAAATTTGCATTTTGAATTTTTAGAGTTTTATGTCATATTTGGTTAATTAGTTGCTCTTAGTTTTTTTTAATTAGTTATTAATTGTTTTAAATGTTGTTTAGAATTTTTAATTGCCTTTATTCCTAGATTAGTGTGCTTTTATATGCTTTCCCTTTGCGTTATTAGATATAGAATCCAAAAACCAAAATTTCGATTATTCAAGCACCCGATCACGAACCGAAACAAGATTTTCAATATTCACGCTTCGTTAAGAAAACAACTCGGGAACGATTTGAATTTTATCCTTTCCTAAGGATAATTTTCTCATCAATACTTTCCGAAAATATATTTTATTAGTGATTAGATTATTACTCTTTCACAAGAGTAGTTTGCCGATTTGCTTTTACTATATATATTATACTATATTGAACGAATCAAATTTTTGGCGCCGCTGCCGGGGAAGTTGTTGTTACGATTATCGTGTTGAAGTTTGAAGATTAGTGCATTGAAGATCCTTCCCTTTGAAGTTATCATTTTTGTGAATATATATTTTACATTTCTTTATTAATTTCATTTTCTTTTATATAAAACCAAAAATACAAAAATATTTTATTTGTCTCGATTTATTTTTGTTGATTTATTAAAACACCAAAAATACTTTTTCTAAAGTATTTAAAATACCAAAAAAATAAATTAAACATTCACAAAAGAAATCGTGTTGTCAATTGTTAAATCGGCTCACCTTTAGATTAACAAACTATAAGAGAGGTATAAGGAGGGTTGATCCTACGAATCTTCCGAACCCGAAAGAGAATGGTTTTTTTTTAAAAATCTTTCACGCTTACGCTTTCTTCAGCTACTTGTTGCGTTTTCTAGAAGGGTATCTGGTGTACGTAAACCTTTGACTATCGGTTTAAAACAAAAAATCTTTTAGATTTATTTCTCTTATTTTGTTTTTTAGTGCATGTGCACCCGCTCTTCATCGAATTTAATAGTTGAATCTTCCACGATTTTGAAGCTGACGTTAAATCGTTAGACGTTCCAGCAAATGGTCGAACCCGTGCTTTTGAAATATGTAAAGAGACTCACCGATGACACTATGTCGGATACTCGTACTAAGTCGGGAGTTACTCCAAGCAACCCACCGAGGGTTAACGGAGAAGCAATTTGTTCTTCCCCCTAAACTTTCTAAATAATTTGAGTAAAAGTCTGGTTACTTACGCTAGTAACTACGAGTCAATTTCAATGGTTTTAAAGAGGGGAAGATCCCCATGTCCACATATTCGTTGGTTATACAAATCACTTTCTAGCTTATGTACAGAGAATGTTCCACATGAATTCCTAACAAGAGATGAGATGCATTTTCTCTTCCCCAATTGTGTCTCTGAGGGCAGTCCCGAATTTGCTTAAAAAATACCCCCGACGTTCTATCAATACATGGGAAGACCTCATTGACAAGATTTGAAATTAAATTTCTTTCCTCTTTCGAAGACTCGAATCTCAAGAATGATATCACTAATTTTTCCAGTAGAGGTTGATGAACGTTTAAGTGAGGCATAGGAACGCGTTTAAAAAGATCTCCCCCGTAAATATCCCCCCACACCTACGATTTTTTCGTGACGGTTGTGCCTCATTCAATTTGAAGATATTAGTACTGGCTTTGAAGAAGTTAATACTGGTGGCTTAGGAGTTAGTACTGGTAGTGGACCAGTTAGTTCTGCTAGAGGCCAAAGGGAAGGAAAAGCTCCAATGATTGTTGAAGAGACTCAAGCTCCCAAAAGAACTAAAGAACAAATTCAACAAGAAGAAGCTAGTCTTGCAGAAGCCATAAGATTGCAAACTCTAGAGGAAGAAGAAACTGCCAAACAAGTTCATTTGGATGCACTCTTAGCTAAAAGAATGGAAGAAGAAGAATTAACTGAGCAACAAAAGCAAAGAAAAGCTCAAGTTCAATTTGAAGCTCAACACTACACTGAAGAAGATTGGGATGCCATTAGAGCTAAGCTTGAAGCTAATGCAGAATTGACAAAGAATGTGCTAGGGAAAGAGTTGCCAGAAGAAGACTTTGCAAAGAAGATGGTAGAGTTAGTAAATCAGAGAAAGAAGTTCTTTGCAGAAGAAAGAGCTAAAGCAAGAAGAAGTAAGCCTATGACCCAATCACTGCTGAGGAACTACATGATGAATTATTTGAAGAATCAGGGGACATGGAAGCTTACACAGTTAAAGAAGTTGAGTTTTGAAGAAGTGAAAGAAGAGTTTGATAAGTTGGTCAAGCAGGTTGAATCTTTTGTTCCTATAAATATTGAAGCTACAAAGGCACAGTTGAAAAGATATGGAGAAGAGCTTCAGACAGAAATTTCAAAGAAACAAAGGATTGATGATAAAGATGTTTCAGATACAGAAGAAAAAGTTGGTAAAGTGAAAGAAGAAGAGCCAGTAAAAAGAGTAGGAAAAAGAAAGAAGCAAAAGGCTAGGAAAGGTATAAGTATTGACAAGAGTCCACAAGGAGATTCAGAGACTGATAAAGAGGAATCAGTAGAAGCTATGAATCCTACTCCTTTGGATACAAAATCTAATATTGTGGCAAATTGGAAGATATTTCAACAAGGTGAAAGAAGCATTTATCAGATAATAAGAGCAAATGGAGCTGATACAGTTTATATGAGCTTTGGAGCTATGCTTAAAGACTTCACAAGAGAGGATCTTATTGAGCTGTACAGGTTGGTTATGCAGAAATATGGAACAAATAGGCCTGAAGATGCTTATGACAGAGTACTATGGAGTGATCTCAGGACTATGTTTGATCCACCTCTCAATGAAGATGCTATTTGGAGCTTACCACTACAGCAAAAGATGATTAGTTGGAGATATTATGACAAGTGTGCAGTACATTGTCTAACCTTGGAGGCATGCAATATTTATATGTTAGCAGATAGGAAGTATCCTCTGTCAAAAGATGCCTGCCAAGTGATGCTGAAAATGAAGCTTCTGGATGGAAAAATGAATGAAGTTTGTTATAAACTTTTGAAGATGATTGAGAAGCAAGCTGGTGTTAAAAAGTGATGAAGTTATCAGTAGCTGTGGACATATGTTGGAAACTGTGGACTATAATGGAAGAGAGAAGGGTTTGAGTGTTGGCTAACCACCACACAACAAATGGTCATCAGTTCACCATGCTTAATAGGCATAAGGACTGGCTAGTCCAAAGCAAACGGCTTTGGTAAAGACTTCTCAAATCCGTTGATGGTTGACAGTTTACCAAAAACTGTATGGTAATTAACTCACCATGTTTTTAAAACAAAGAGTTAGCTACTCCAGAGCAAACGGCTACTGGTAAAGAGTAATCAAATCCGTTGATAGCTGATGATTTGCTAAAAATCATATGGTAATTCAACTCACCATGTTTCACGTATTAAGAGTTGAAATGGTTATCAATGTACCATGGTTTATGAACTAAACATTGGCTACTCCAAAGTTAATGGCTAACTGGTAAAGAGACATCAAATCCATTTAAATTTTCAATGATTCACCTCTCTCAGGAGTTAACACACCTGGAAGTGATGAGAATAGACTGAAACCTTATGATTTGATGTACATATAGTCAATGTTGTTGTTTATCTGTTGCTGAAATGATCGTATGAAGCAGAAGAGAAAGTACATGTAGCTGTGAAGTGTTGATCATGATATTTACAAGGTTAGATGCTGCAAATATCAAGAAGGGATGCTTTAAAGAGTTGCTGATAGAAATCAAGAAAGTGCTCATACAAGACAGTCATCATGTTGCAGTTCAAGAATAATTCCAAAGATAATGCTCACAACATCCTCAGGAAGCTCATAATGAAGATATTCAAAGAAACTTGAAGTTCACAAGTGAAGATCAAGTTAGGGGAGGATTGTTAGGAATTATTGTAAACAGACTTAAGTCTGGTAGTTATAGAGTTAAGTCTGGTAGACATAGTTAAGTCTGCCAGTACTAAGTTAAGTCTGGCAGTACTATAGTTAGTACTGGTCTTGTCTAGTTAAGTCTGTTTATGTAACAGAATAGTTATCTTAATAGTTATCTTAGAGATATCTTAGGAAAGGATATGCATTATCCTTTCACACGTTTGTAAAGCCCATTAGGGTTTCCTTGGTGTATAAAAGGAACCCTACGGCATAGTGTTTGATATAGAACCCTAATAGAAATCAATAGAAAATAGCAAAGTTTTACATTGTGTTCTTCTTAGTACTTGTGTTAAGATTCCGCATTAGCACATAGTATTCATAGTTATTGTCTCTCATATAGTTGATTTGGATTTATTCAAGTTAGCTATTATTTTACAAAAGGCTAAACAGATCCAAGACTTTGGACCTACAGTAAGTATACCCATTCTTTCACGTCCTAAGCCATATTACGGCCACACTAAAGCTACATAAGCACTTACTATCACTCAAAATCACATAGAACATAAATTACATAATTCACATAATTCGGCGGCGATAATCCCGCTAGAAAACACACATTGTCGAAAGACAGATTGAAAACAATCAAGGAAATAATCAAGCATCATGGGCTAGCTGCTCGTCTGACGAACAATAAAAATCTTAATGTTCCCGTACCGCGACTAGCATAGTCGACTCGGTTTTGTCATATCGTCTCAAATCCTAGATGACTCAGCTTATCAAGTCGAGATAATGACACACATTCCTATTTTGATACCGTTTGGCTTAAGGCGTTAGCTACTTTGATTGTTCCTCCAGGACGGAAACGGATGTTACCATTTGGCTGGAATCTCCAATCTTTTCGCTTTTTCACACGCACACAAAGCCGTTACGTCTAGGAGTAAAGATCACTAACCTTTAATCAGGTGTCTCTTAGTGCTTTATTCTAATCCTGACGACATTAGGTATACTTGCAACTATACTACCACTACTTTCCATTTCGGGGAAAGAAGTCTTCTTCACGGCGATCGGTTGATACATCAAAGGCATCATACATCCAATGTTGGAGAAGTCTTCTTCATTTATCATTTTCAACCTCGGGACTAACCTTCTTAGCTTCCACCCACCTTAAGGAATCTTTACACCTCCAATAAGATTCCTTCTTAGTGTCGGTATCAGGTTTACACCCTCGATAGCTCAAATCTATCATTGCTTAGTAGCACACCGACTATACTTGGTCTTGACACATCTCCATAACAACCGCCAATCTTAATTACCATGAACTAGACTTCACTCCTTTCTAGACACACTCGTTCCGAACAATACCGTGGGTATTTTCCCTTCTGGACGACTCGGTCATAATGACTCGCATGAGACTCTCTCCATGCAATCGATAAGAATAGGGTTACCTGCATAAGTATCCGTAGTAGGGTGAAAATATTTTCTCCTTCCGGAAGCTTGACCCGAACATTTATCTCAATTACCAAGCATTTTAAGGGTGATGATTTATCCGACATAGCGTGGTTCTTCCTAAATTATGAATAGTTGATTAGGTTATGCATAATTGAGGACCAAACGACATCATGTCCTTCCTCGTCAAAACGTTTTTTTTCTTTACGCTACATGCGTAAGTTAAATAAAAAAATATTTAAAGAGTGAAAATCTAATTATTTTAGAAGAAAGACAAGAAGATAGCACCACCTTCCATTCTTATTATTTAAAGAAGAAAAATATTATATTATATATTTTTTTAGAAGATTTGTTTGACACCACATGGTCAGTTTATGAAATTTTGAAAACACATTTTCCATTGTTTACACCAACAATTTATAAAACATAGTTTATATGATTTGCGCGTCGACATTTGTTCAACACACAAATTCGTTATTGCAATTCACAGTTTTAAAATCATCAATTCATAATACATCATTAAATACAGTTTGGTCAATGGTCACAACAAATTTCAAAATCAGTACCCACTCAAGGACAATGCAAGCAAGTATCATATACGTGCGAAAGATCCACCAACCGGAATCATTTCACTTTCGTGATTAAGTCAATCTAGTAACAAGGCCACTCAAAACATCAATATCCACAATCATACAAACTCATAATCAAATGATAATCATAGTCTCATAACCATATTGATAACAATGCTGAGGGTAGTACACGTACAACCAAAAATCCCCCAAAAGTTACAATTCTTCGGTTCCAAGACTGATACATCCAATCATGATGATTCTAAGTTTCTAATAAATCCTAACATATCCGAATGGCTGCGGTGTTTACAAAAACAAAATACACCCGGCAGCATGACCTCACTAACTAGCACTAGCAGTTTAGTGGCTATACAAATGGTCATCATCAAATCCAAAAATAAACTACTAACAGGACTACTGAGGTCCTGGTGGTCTTCTCTCCAATGCTACAATCCGTCTCTTCAATCCCAAAATGCACCGCATCAGTGTGCTCTCTCAGCTGACCATCTTAGTAACAGTAGTCTGCAACTGCTGGATCTGCGTGTCTCTCTGCTACACATCTGTCTGCAAGGCATGCACTCGTTGAGTCAACTCACCAATCATCCCATCTCTCTGGGTCGTAGTTTGCTGAACCTGCTTAGCCTGAGCACCAACCTGCTCCTATCTGTCTACAACATGGGCCATCTAGGACACTATCACCTGTACCTGTCCCTCAACCGCATAGACCCTCAGGCCTAACTCCCGAATGATAACACCAGCTGCTACCTCTGTATCACTCATCTGGTTAACCCTCTGCACTAGCTGTCCATGCCCATACTCTAGGTTACCCAGAAGGGTACTCAAGTCCTCAATCACAGTCGAAGGTATGGGAAGTCCATGTGCTGGGAGGGGAAAAGAAGGTCCCTCAGCAGCAGCAGTGGATGGACCTCCAACCTCATAAACACTCGGTGGGGGCACCGCTAGCATTGGAGGTGGTGTGGTGGGAGCCATCAACCACTCCTCGTTTACCTCCCAGACCTCCTCCTCGTCAAACCTGTCGGAGGCATCATCACCGAACAACGCGGCCAGTTCCTCCTCCATATCTATCACTGGAACATCCATTTGCCCTTACTCCATATCAATTGTGGGTGCGATCACCTGCTCATCCTCTGCCTCAGCTACAGGCTCAGCAACCTCCTCAATAGCAGGTACGACCATCTGCTCGTCCACCATAGCTCCAAGCTCTCCCACTAAGTAGTCATCCGCCTCAAGCCACCCGTTGTTGTTGTTCGGGTTACCAGCATACCCTGGTAACGGTGCGGGTGCAAAGAAATCGTAGGCTGGTTGTGGCTTCGGCTCGTCTACGGGGAAGTCGAATACGCGATCCAACGACAAAGGCTCGCCCATGATACTACAAAAGAAAAGAAGTACTTATATTAGTAACCATCATACATATTTTTAATCATGTGTAAAAATTAACTCCTTCAAACACAAAAACTCATAGATTTCCAGAATTAAACATTTCATGACTTACTAAGTAGAGGTCGATACGAGAGAATCAAACGCAAACACCAACTTTATTCGATAAAATTTCAAAGTTGTAAAACCCACATGAAATACCCATGAAATATAAAATTCAATAAGCAATGAAATCGACAAGATAACTTATGAATTAATTATCATACAAAGTAAGTACGAAAATAAAATTTACGAATCCATGAATACACGAACACCGCAATAAGACATAAAAATAAAAACTACACAGTTGCTTTTGGCTTTATGATAATTTGGCAATGCACACAAGAAAGAAAAGGGCCCAAGTCCAATTTTAAAGCCCAACCCATGCCCTAATCTATATAAAATCCAGGTAACTATGTTTATCACATTTATTGTTACAAGAGATTAAAAATAAAAACCCTAAAAATTTCTATAAACCCGCGGCACCACAAGGACGAAGGAGCAAGATCGACGCTTTTGTTCGTAAATTCTCGGTGTTTTCCGATCCTTAATGATCCTTGATCCAATCCCCCACAAACCCGTATTTAATAAAACCCTTTTAATAATTTCCTTTAATCAATTAATCATGCAGTGAAAATCTATCAACACCACATGAAATATTAAAGATTTGTACACATGTAACTTGAAGGTTTAAATGGATTACCACTCATTGTTTGATAAAACGAATCGACTAGACAGGAGAGTTAATAGATGTCGTGGGTTTTAGACCGAGAAATCAAGCCGAGACCCCATGGGTTACGGCACATATGATGCTAGAAAAAATATATGTTGGTTGCCGAATGGGTTTGTGGGTCGATACCAAGTCCAAAGCAGAGACCCTTAGGGTACTCGGCATATATACATTGTTTTTTTTTTGACATGTCGCGTGCGTTGTTCGGCCATAGAGCCAAGCCGAGACCCCAATGGGTACTCGGCATACATGTCTTGATGATGGGGGTTGTTTTTCGTTGGGTTTTTGATCGAGCCAAAACCAAGCCGAGACCCAATGGTACTCGGCATAATGTTCTAATTATATTTGATCAGGTCAATCGTGTTATTAGTGAACCAAAAGAGACCAAGCCGAGGCCCTTGAGGACTCGGCACATACCTATGGGTTTATTTATGATCATGTCATATAGGTGTTGTGACCAAGGAAGCCAAGCCGAGTACCCTAGTACTCGGCATGCTCATTTATATAAAAATCATGGGTAAGATTTCGGCTTATAAAGGGACATACGACTTAAATGTTTTGGCTTATAACATGGGATTATGACTTATGATTTTCGGCTTAAAATAGTGGCTTATGACCTAAATTGTTTTGACTTATAAATGGGCTTATGACTTATGATTTTCGGCTTATAATAAGTAGACTTATGAACTTGATGATTTTGACTTAAACATGAGTATGAAACTTGTTATTTTCCATATAGTGTGGGCTCATGGTTAAGCCATTCGGCATAATGTGTGAGTTCGGGTTGGTTTGTAAAACATCCGAGACCAATCCTTAATAGGCTCCGCATGTTGGATGTTGTTGTTAGATGAACTGTGTGACCCAAGAAACCAACCCGAGGCCACAAATGGACTCGCAATTCATGAGTTGGGGGTTGTCGTGTGTGTGTGTAGGCCCAAGACCCAAGCAAGCCGAGCCCAATGGCTCCGCAACATATGTGTGTGATCATAGACCGAGTTAATGAAATGATAACTAATTTCGATCGTAGCGGGAATTTAAATAATTATAACCCTAAAGTGCATCTTAGAAACCCTGTTACTTTAATAAATTGCAATATTTATACCTTAAACTTACAAGTTAATGACAATTATGACCCCGTAAGAGCGGAAGGAGGGACAAGTGGGATGAGGGGGAGCGAGTGTTAGAAAGCGCCTGGGGATCTGGGGAGAGATCGTGATAGAAGTATGGTGCCTCTATGTCTGTTTGACGGCATCACTAGATCTCTTGACTTGAGATCAGTTATGAAAACACACACTTCTTGCTCACATCTGTGGACATGCGCGGAGCGAACTGTGCGAGGAGAGTGGTTAACATTCGAGAATGAGATGTAGCTCACTCTATTATTTAATTGAGTATATAACACATCTTATATACTGCTAATCTAGTTATTCTAATATACTTATGAATCATATATCATATATATTGATATAACTATAATAATATATTAGATACGAGAACCAATGAATGCTACAGATAATATGGAAACTCTTCATGACTCCTTCATAGTTATATTTTAACTGTGATAAGTCATCACAAATATGATTAAATCAGGCGAGGATTTGTTACAGAAAGTTGCAATCATTATCTACATGAAGAAAACCTGGGGTCATAATTTTTAGAAAGTTACAAATTATGGAAACCTCTATTTTTAGAAAGTTACCTATTTATATAAACCTACTAATTATTGGAAACTTACTAAAATAAGGAAAGTTACTACTTTTTAGAATACCAAGTATAACAAAATTACAAATCATGACTACAACAATCCAATAAACATACAAGTATACCAATCAAGGAAAGTTACCAAAAATAGAAAGCTGCTAAAAATAGAAAGTTACTAAAAATAGAAGAAAAAACTTAAATCATGCACAGTAACTATACAACTCTTTATCCATGTAGCAACGTGTGAAGACGGAGTGATATCTTTCTATTTCTTCCTTTCACTGCTGTCATTGTCAGGACGGATATTCCGTCCTTTCAGTAGGACATTCCTTCTATTCCATGATTCATTTACTCCAAACTGCTATGCATCCCCAATTCTATGTTTTTGCCATGAATTATTCCCGATGTATATTCATGTCCCCACTGCCCAGCTATAAAAATATATATGCATGACCATGATTTATGTGACCTACCACCTATTATGAGGTACATACCATAACACTTGAAGGGCACCTGTGTCATGACTCTTGCGCGTTGAGATTTGATTTCACGCGGCGTCCTTATTTCATGTTACTTTATATACATGTCTGGCCATTATTATTCGGGCGTATGGGTGCATCCTAGTTTACATGTTTATACGTTCATGGTGTATTGGTTGGTTGTGGCTCTACATCCCATCACATGGAGTTGATCCCTCCACCCATTTTATTTTAAGAGTCACCCCTTTAGTAACACGAAGGCATCCCCCTCTACTTTAATGCATGTATGCACGTATTTATTATGATGATTATATGAGCTCGTGGGCAAATCCTTTTCTCTATGTTATGCTACCTATGATATTCCATAACTCTTTACATTAAATAACCAGGTTTTACAGTTCATTGCTATTCCTTCATGACATATTTTCTCACTTTTTCAAAATGTTACATTTTAGACCCTTAAGAATGAAAAATGGCAAAATATACCTTTGGAGTTTTCACTTTTACAAGTTTGGTCCTTCTAGTTTAAAAGATGTACAAAGTAAACCTTGTACTTTGAAAAGTGACATAACAGACCCTTATAGTTATAACTTTAATAAAATGACATTTTTAGTCCCTTTAGTTATAAGTTTAAGAAAGTTACGATATATACCCCTTGCATGGAAGACTTTTGCAAAACAAGTCTAAAACACCATGCAAGCTTATTTTAAGACTTCAAATGATATTTGCAGGTTATAGCTTATTATTATAAGCTAAAATGAGAAGTTTTAACGTAACAAAAGTTCAAAATAACAATTCGTTAAGCCGGAAATCAAAACGGGTCAAATTAGGGTTTCAAAATGAAAACACGCTGGTTTTAAGCTCAAATTCTTTCAAAACTTAATAAAGTACTTATTATAATGTTAGATAAGCTTATTATAATAGATTATAACAATAGTTTACAAGTTTAGCTTATAGATTAAGTAAAAACATGAAATTAGGGTTTCATGAGCTCGGTTTGGATCAAAAAGGTAAAACACATATGTTTTTGAGTTCAAAGCTTTTAACAAGAGTTTAAGCATGATCATATGAACATTATAAGGGTATGAAAACAGATTTTAAGCTTATGGAACTTGGTTTTGAGCTTATAGCTTGGAAACGGGTCAAAATAGAGATTTTTAGCTTCGTACGCCTAGAATAACGACTACGGGGCGTCTTTTCTTGGTTTATTTTGCTTCACTTCTGATCTTGAGATTTCTTAGGACCTTCTTGAGCAAAGAGTTGCTTCTATTATGGGTTATAGAAAGAAGAAGTGGGGGATGAGTTAGAATGAAGGGTTATGAGCCCTATTTATAATTGAATAGTACCTTGGTGGCCAAGAAGACTTAGAGATCAAGGTTAGGACATATGTACCAGCTAGAGGATGATGTGTGAAGGCTACATGATGAGTTGCTAAGGCTAGAAACTAGATTGAAGTGTTGTTTGAGTCCTTGTGGTGCCGCGGGTAAGAAAGAAGAAAAGAGAGGCCATGTGGCCAACTTGGTGGCTAGGAAATGAAAAGAGGTGCTTGTAAGCTGGTTAAGGGTGAGTGTGCTTAGTCATTGAGGTGCTTGTTTGCAATATGGAACTTTAAAATGTGTCAAAATGAGAAAAAGGTGTATGCTGGTTTAATTATTGCTCATTAGGGTTTTTAAGCTTAGATTTCATGTACATTTAACTTGTAATGATAGATTAAGGTTTATAAGACTTGTTTAAAGAGTTACTAACAAGAATTGATAGGTGGTTCGGGTTTAAAATGGGTGAAAATAGGTAAACGGGTCATGGTTTAGTATTTAGCTCGGGTTAGGGTTTCTAGGTTTCATTTCATGAAATCTTATGAAATGAGAATGTATATAGAATGTAAATGAAGTGCATGACTTGCTTGTAACTTGTACTTGATGGATTGTACAAGTTTCCTTAGGAAAACGGAGGTATAATGTTTATCTTTAAACACCCCAAACATAAAAAGCATACATAATGCTTAACAGAGAAACCTTGAGGATTTAGGAATCTCTTAATACAACCCTTAGTCTATTCAAATCCATATCATCATCTTGGTTAGATGGCAAGGCATCGTCCAGTAGAGTACCAGCACAAATGTTTAACATTGTTTTTTTAGCAAACATCTTGCTATGAGAGAATACTGATTGGTAATCGTTCAAAACCAGCGGATAAGGCCAACTGCTCCTTCCGTACCATTAAAGTAGAAAGGTTGACAGCTGATGAACTCTTTATAGTTTCCTGTTTTTACTACAGGAGTTCCAGTAGGACCGATGTTCCTGTTGGGATTACTTAAGCATTTCCACATGTTGCAGCTTATTGCTTCTAGAGGCCGCATGACACTGTCCAGCAACTAGTTTTTCTAATATGCATCATTAGTCCATGGCGGATGCTTTCGATGTTGATGTTCTTTTGGGGAGCAATCTAGAACTAAACTATAGGTCAAGATTTGACAAGTATTTTTATTTTATAGAGTCGTCGGACACATCCCGTGGCTAGGTAAAAAGTTAATACTGGAATCTAAGCTAGTAGTTGGATGATTATTCCATACGATTCTTGAGTTCGTTAATGGAGTCTTGGAGATTTTCTATATCCGCATGGTGACGAATATGCATGTCGTTGATAATGTCTCCTAGTTTCAGTATCCTGAAGCGGGCTAGGGAAATCTTATGGTTACTTCCCATTTGTTTCCTCTAGAGTTTGGTAATTTGGCACGAGCTTGTTGAAGTTCAGCTTCCAAAATATTGAAATCTTGTTGGATGATTACTCATCCTTTTCCGAGACCTTCGACTTTATCTTCTATATGCACAATACGATCGAGAGAGAGTTCTCCTAAGTAATTCATAATTTCTTTGATTTGTTCCTCATGACGCTCTATACTTGTCTTTCGAGAGTTTTCGCCTATCTCAAAGTTTTGAGGTAGGGAAAAGGTAGAAGAAGATGATCGACTTTGTTTCTTTGGTGCTAAAAATTCTTCTGGAAGAAAGAATTCTTGAGTATTAGGTTTTAAAGATGGAGGTATGATAACTGGAGGCGGAATAGGTGATTTATCATTATAAAAGGCTTGCAAAACTTTCATGTAAGGATCATCATGAAATAAAGAAAGAGTTGGTGGAACTAGAGGGACTATTCCAAATGAGTTGGAAGAGCTAGAGTAAGTTTTTTTTCCCCGGTGAAGTTAGGATATAATCCGGAGAAGCCGAAGGAAGATAGTTTGGGAAGTTGGAGGAAAATCGCATCCTCCATATTGGAAGTAGGATGGTCGGGAGAAGACATCGTTCTGTTAACAACCCAACGGTAAATAACATAAGTTATTTATTTAGTAATATAATAGTTATGTATCTTTACATACCATTTCGGAAGATATAGCGGCAAACGGAGGACTTTCTATTTGATGGAAAGAGAGTATAAAAAGTTATCATTTAAAGGTTTCAACCTTGTTCTCTATAACGTGGCTCTTGATACAAAATCTGTAACACCCCCATTTTTACAATATAGCAACGGAAGCTAATCTGGGGTATTACTTCAAGGTACAACAACAACAATAACAACAACATACCCAATCCCGCCGAAGCAGGGTATGGGGGAGGTGAAATGTAGACAGATCCTACCCCTACCTCCAAGATAAACCCGGAAGTAAAGAGACTGCTTCCAGAGGACCTCCGGCCAGTGTACGTGTGCATAAGGGTGATGCTCAAGGATAGAGAATGAAACAAAACCAAAGCAAACCATCAACCAACATCATTATAAAACCGAGGAAAACAAACAAACACCAAACAAGCAAAGGGCATAAGAAAAGCATACAAGTACAAGCGTACATAGGATCCAAGGAAAACAAGCATACAAGCACACAAAAGACACAAAACAAGCAAAACACATAAAGGGACATAAACCACTAGTCATAATCATAGAAAATGAATCAAAAAGAGACGATTTTAAAAATTAAGTTATCATTCATTTATTCATCAGAGTTTTTACAAACGAAAGGTCCCAAAATCTAAAACATAAAGTTTGAATGATAACAGTTTTGCCATCTTCAAGTCCACACCACTCCGTGCCATAAGTTGCTTAATTACCTAAGATAAACATGCTTAAAAAGTCAACACAAAGGTTGAGTGAAATTCATATGTTTAAGTTAAATAGTTTTGAAAGCAATTCCAATATTAGTTTACTGTGTTATACAACACCGTTATTTGTAAAAACAATATTATTGCCATTAGCTCATGAATCTGAAGCCTTGGGATATATTTGATACGTTATAGCCCCAACGGGTGCCTTTGCCAAAACACCCGCAGTTATATTCTAATATGTGCAATTGGTTACCGATATCATTTGGTACAACAGCCAAACGGGGAGTCCCAACCCAAAAAGATCATATTCACAACATTCGCGCTCAACTTACGATCCGTAGAGTAATTAAACGGTTTCCATGGAATTAGGTACATAAAAGGCAAAATAATTACTTAGGCAATAATAAATCAGATAGCATACAGAAAATAATTACATCATGGTTTATAGAATGTATCCATCCCCCCTCGCGGGTTTATAAAACAATTGAAAAAAAAAAATTAAAATGCGAGGCAATAACTCACCTTAACAATAATATTGAAATTTGATTGATAGCAAAGGTAATATGAAAAGAAAGTAACGGCTTTCGTCACACACAACCTGGGGTAATATGAAAAGTCCTAAGTTTTTGATTGGTTATGGTTTTCAAAACTTTATAAAGTATAATTTATATCTTTGATTGAATTATTATGGAGTATTGTATCACTGTTCGGGCCATCATAATTCAGAGGTCATTCAGTAAACGTTTGAGGAGCTAGGGCACTTTAAATCATAAACCCAACAACTCAGTCAGAATGTAATACCAAGATGAAACCCCTTAATATGAAGCTCCCTAGTATTGTGATATGATATAGATTCGGGACAGAATTTTTAAAAAGCACATCGATGATGAATTTTAAAATAGGTATAACATAATCGGTTTTAAGCGTTTTGCTCAATAACTGGAAATGATAAGCACGTCAAGCGTTAATTAAAGTTATGTCTTATAAGGTTTTGAACACATTTTTACACTTTTTCAAAATGTTACATTTTAGACCCTTAAGAATGAAAAATGGCAAAATATACCCTTGGAGTTTTCACTTTTACAAGTTTGGTCCTTCTAGTTTAAAAGATGTACAAAGTAAACCTTGTACTTTGGAAAGTGACATAATAGACCCCTATAGTTATAACTTTGATAAAATGACATTTTCAGTCCTTTTAGTTATAAGTTTCAGAAAGTTACGATATATACCCCTTGCATGGAATACTTTTGCAAAACAAGTCCAAAACGCCATGCAAGCTTATTTTAAGATTCCAAATGATATTTTCAGGTGATAGCTTATTAATATAAGTTAAAATAAGAATTTTTAACATAACAAAAGTTTAAAATAACGATTCGTTAAGCTAGAAATAAAAACGGGTCAAATTAGGGTTTTTAAATGAAAACGCGTAGGTTTTTATTTCAAATTCCTTCAAGAATCAATAAAGTTGTTATATTAACATTATCTAAGATAGATTATAACAATATTTTACCATTATAACATTTAGATTAAAAAAACATAGAATTAGGGTTTATAGGTTTGGTTTTGGATCAAAATGGAAAAACGCCTAGAATTTTAGATTAAAAGCTTTAACATGAGTTCATGCATGATCATATGAGTATTATATGAATGTAGGAGCAGGTATGAAGATTATATAACCTGGGTTTGAGCTTTGAGAATCAAAAATGGAGGAAAACAGGTCGTATGGGTCGAAATGTACTCGTACGCCTAGTTTTTCTTCTTCGGGGCTTCAAGGCTTCAATCTTGCTCTTTATTATTGTTATTGGGGCCTATTAGGAACTTCTTGAGCAGAGATTTGCAGCTATTGTGGGTTATAGAGAGAAGATGTGGGGGATGAGTTGAAATGAAGGGTGGTGTCCCCTTTTTATACTCGAAATCCCCTTGGAGGCCAAAGAAACCTTAGAGGCCAAGTCTTGGACATGTGGAGCAGCTAGGGATTGATGTAGAGGAGATAGTGTGTGCTAAGGAATGAGTCATGTAAGCTAAAAACTATCATGAAGGATGTGGATCATCCTTGTGGTGCCGCGGCTGATGTGGTGCAAAAAGAGGAGATTTAGCTTATTTGTGGCCATGGAAATGAATCAACTGCTTAGGAAGGAAGTAGGTGCATCATAGAGGTGCTTATTTGCATGGTTGAGTTTTAAAATGGGTCAATACCAGTAAAAAGAGGTCGTGGGTTGCTTTTAGGGTTCGAACTAGGGTTTAGGGTTTTCTAGTTTTAATTTTTGTGTGTAATGGAGTAATAAGGATGGAATATGGAATGTAATGTAGTATATTATGTATTTACAATTTATATTGATTAATGGTTTAGGTTTAAAACGAATAAAAACCAAGAAACGGGTCACGGTTTAGTATTTAGCTCGGGTTAGGGTTTCTAGGTTTGATTTCATGAAATCTTATGAAATGAGAAAGATTATGGATTGTAAATGAAGTGCATGACTTTCTTGTAACTTGTACTTGATAGATTATACAAGATTCTTTAGGAAAACGGAGGTAAAATGGCTATTTTGGATATCGTACATTAATGACTTGTACATTATGCTTTAAAGGACTTGTACCTTATTTTGGAGGGAATTCATATTCAAATGAGATGTTATATTACTTGTACATGTGCTTTGATTACTTGTACATTCACTTTGAATGTGTACATTACACAAAATTAGGGTTTAGGCATAAACGTTAACGGTTTATGTTCATTTGATTAAATTGTTGTGAAAACTTTATTAAATAGATAACGTATATGTTATAGAGGATAATAGATTATTGAATTGACATATTATGATGTTTACATGATGTAAACATAGATAGAAATAGGCATAGGTCGTTGTGAGAGCTCGTTTACTTTAGAAATGTAAACTATGATACGTAATGGAATAGAATGAAACAAAAATTGTATTCCAGTGAAAAAGTATTACTTAACATAGTAAATAGATATTACATTGATAAAATACTGGAAAATTATGGGTTGTTATACCAACTGCTACCTTCTGCATCACTCACTTAAACAATTAACAGGACTATTGAGGTCCTGTGGTCTTCTCTCCAATGCTGCAATCCGCCTCTCCAATCCTAAAATACACCGCATTAGTGTGCTCTCTCGGCTGCCCATTTCAATAATCATGGTCTGCAGCTGCTAGATCAGCGTGTCTCTCTGCTGCACATCTGCTTGCAAGGCCTGCACCTGCTGAGTCAACTCAGTGATCGTCTCATCTCTCTAGGCCGTAGTCTGCTGACCCTGCTCAACCTGAGCACCAACCTGCTCCCATCTATCTGCAGCATGAACCATCTGGTACGCTATCACCGGTACCTGTCCCTCAATAGCAAAGACCCCCGGGCCTATCTCCCCAATGGAAACGCCAACTGCTACCTTCGCATCACTCACTTGAATAACCTTCTGCACCAGCTGCCTATGCCCGTACTCTAGGTTACCCAAACGGGTGCTCAAGTCCTTAATCACTACTAGAGGTACAAGAAGTCCTGAGGCTGAGTGAGGAAATGACGTTCCCTCAGCAGCTGTAGTAGATGGACCTTTAACCTTATATAAACTCAGTGGGGGTACCGCTAGCATCGGAGGTGGTGTGGTGGGAGCCATCAACCACCCCTCATTCACCTCCTAGACCTCCTCCTCGTCAAACCCATCAGAGGCATCATCCTCGAAGTCATCATCACCAAACAACGCGGCCAAATCCTCCTCCATGTGTATCACTGAAGCATCCATCTGCTCCTCCTCCATATCAACTGCGAGAGCGATCACCTGCTCCTCCTCTGCCTTAGCTACTGGCTCAACAACCTCCTTAATAGCAGGTACGACCATCGGTCCGTCCACCATAGATTCAAGCTCGCCAAGTAAGTAATCTTCCGCCTCAAGCCACCCATTGTTGTTGTTCGGGTTACGAGCATACCCTGGTAACGGTTCGGGTGCGAAGAAATTGTAGGCTGGGTGCGGTTCCAGCTCATCTACGAGAAGTCGAATACGCGATTCGGCGACAAAGGTTTGCCCATGATACTACAAAAGAAAAGATATACTTATATTAGTAACCATCATACATATTTTTAATCATATGTAAAAATTATACTTATCACATATCAGGATGGTTTTATGACGTTGCATTAAATGCATAAAGAAAGATTTTTATGTTTTTCGCGAGATGCGAATACCAAGTTACGTATATATAACCATACATCATAGAACATATGTCGTGTATATATATACTTATAAAATCACTACTTATATATACTTATACAGATATACATATATATTATACATATAAAAATACATACATACATCTATATATATAATATAATATATAATATATATATATATATATATATATATATATATAATATATATATAAGTTAAAATATATAGTATATAAATATAGTGTATATTATATATATATGTATATATATATACTTATATATATATATAGAAATATATGTATATTAATTATTACTTTTTTTTTTTTTGTTTTTTTTTTTTTTTTTTTTTTTTTTTTTTTTTTTTTTTTTTTTTTTTTTTTTTTTTTTTTTTTTTTTTTTTTTTTTTTTTTTTTTTTTGTTTTTGTTTTTTTTTTTTTTTTTTATTTTATATCAAGTGTATCCCACTTGTTACGCACATAATATGCAATCAAGTATACCACATAAGGCTTCAAAGGATCAGGAACGATGCGCGCGCGGATATCAGATAACGGTGAAAGACTCGTGAAAATTTTCTGAAAACAGTTGTAGTCCAAGTTTTGTAAAACAACTTAGTTCACTACAACTCGTCCTCTGATACCACTCTGTAACACCCCTAAACTACGATACACAGCGGAATACAACATTTAGGGTGCTACTTCATAATACATGCACACGAGTCCCAGTAAACATTCAAAGATACGTTTATAAAACACAATTTCATTTATTAAAAAGATCAGAGTTACATAGGTCCCAATACCAGCATAGAAATTATTTCTAAAAGTCACAACACGACTTGATTTCAAAAACATTAATTTAGTTTGTGACACTAATTCACCAAAACACCGTCCTTGATATCCGCGTTCCGTCCCACCCAGCCATCAACAGCAATTTACCTGGGATACATGCTTAAAAGCATCAACAAAACGTTGAGTGAATTCATAAGGTTTACACACAAACAACCATAATGCATATTTGGTTCAACAAAACATATAATATTGCTCGCAAGCCAAGTTATATATAAATAATGTATTCCCACTAATGAGCCCGTGTACCGACACTTAACACATTCATCCCGCAGGACGAAATAATATTCGAGAAGTATGCCCCTTCTCCCATACTACTACAAAATGTCCGTTACAGGGTGCTCGCTATTCAATTCAAGATTCATACCCCGGACAGGGTTGTCAAACCCAATAGATATATTTAATGCATTAGCGTACACCATCAACAAGGCAATTAACGGTCACACAGTAAAATGCATCTACTCAATAGTGACTGGAATCATATTTATCATCAAAACACATTGCGTTCTTATTTTCAAAACAAGCAAGTATCACCCTCGCAGGTTTAAAAACATTTAAAACACTTAAAAACCCTGATCAAAAGCCGATGATCAAACAATGAAGTCTAGCACAAAAATCCACAAATGCGATCACGACCTATAATTTATGTCGCTCGATTACAATACCGAAAAGTATGATCAACGATGCGTACATCGTATCAACAAAATCATATATATATATATATATATATATATATATATATATATATATATATATATATATATATATATATATAGAGTAGGGATCCAGTGAGAAGTAAATTAAAATAAGAAGTTGTGAGAAGTGACTAAAACCACACATTTGAGATGCAACGACTTGCATTAGATGCATTTTTATTCATTTAGATGCACCATTTTGAGTTTCGAACGTTAATTTGATGCGTAGATGGTGCAAATTGATTTTCATGATTTTGGCACATGCAGAGGAACAAAAAACAAGAGAAAAAATGAAATGCATCTAATACACGTATATGCATCTAATTAAAAGCTAAAAAACACATTATGATGCGTTAATAATGCATCTAAAGATTCATAGAATGCATCTAAATTAAAAGTCTATTCATCTCGATATGCGGTTATATTTACTCTTATCCTTCTTATTTTAAAAAAACTTCTTATTTGATCTTAACTCTACATATATATTATTATAGGGATGGGATCAAGTGAGAAGAAAAAGTATAATGAGAAGAATAAGAAGGATTTCTAGCCACACATTTTAAATAGGAATGAGAATTTTAAGGAGAGATGCATACATTTATGTAGGTGCATCTGAAATGTGTGGTTATGTGAGTTACTCTTAATTTTCTTATAGTTTTCTTCTCATTTGATCCTTACTCTATATATATATATTCATACATGTGATGAGAAATCTACTTGCGCCTTAGATCCTAAAACCCCACAATCTTAGGTTACGATCGTTCTTTTATTTATATTATACATCGCTTAATCAAAATTTTTTATTTTAGGAAACCATATATTTTTAGATAGTTACTATTTACGAAATGTTACCATTTTTAGTTAGTCTCGCTATCCATTTATATTTATGATGATATTTATTTATCTCGTCAGACCCTCGACATTCAATTTGATTATTAATTACGCATCGGTCCTATACTCTAATATTCCAAAAGTTACTATTTTTAGTATCTTTCATCCACTCATAATAATCGTTAAGTCTAAAATATTATACTTGTAATAATAATAACGTTTATTATTTTTGTAACACCCGACAAGTTTAGTATTAGACCCTTGACTTTCAAAAGTCACATTAAAATCTTTGGATTGACTTTGACTTTTTATACACACTTTACTTATACATATGTTACTAAATCTGACCCGCTCCAAACGACCCGCTATATCACATTTTCACGGCTCGGACAAAGAATAGATTTTATGTAAAACGAGCATTCGCTGACAAGTTTTAGTTTTAAGCCGAACCCCGGAACTTCAACGTAAATGACCAAAATGCCCCTGCAAGTTTTTGCAGGAACTTTGACATTTTTAACAGAAACGCAGACTTTGACCATGTGTTTTGACATGTCATTACTCGATTTCAAGATCAGCAAGCCTGCCGACAGAGTAAAACAGATCATCTGAGCAACGTTCAACGTTTCGTCGGAAGCCTACGAAAAAAAATGAAAACAAAAAGAAAAAAAAAAAAGAAGTGATTGAAACGCTATGAATAAAAAAAAACATAAAAAAAAAAAAAAATGATTGCTGGAAAAAACAAAATAAAGAAAGAAAAAAAAAAAAAAAAAAAAAAAAAAACAGGACTTCTACCCAGGATACTCAAGCAAATCCGCCATTCCCCCCCCCGTGCCCCTCCCCACCACCCCCCCCCCCCGCCCAGGTAAGCCTACATGTTTTCCCCCCCCACCCCCCCCCTCCCCCCACACCCCCAGCCCCCCCGCCCCCCCCCCGTTTCCCTTTTCGAAATAGAATCCAGCCGTTAATAGGAAGGTAATCTCTTACCCTCCCCACTATCCCCCATATGCCCCCCCCCCCACCCCACCCTATGTGCCCCCCACCCTCTTCTAAACCTCTATAAGGGATCAAATTCCCCCCATTCCCCACCCCCTCTAATCCCCGCCCCCCTCCCCCCCCCCCCCGTGTGATCGCCCACTTGTAGACCTCCACCCCCCCCCCACCCTCTCCCTCGATCTCCCAGATTTAAAGATTAATTATCATCCACCCCCCCTCACCCCACTTTCACCTCAACAACACACTCCCCACCCCCCCCTCCTCCTCCACCCTCCCCCACACCCCCCAATCCATTTGACAAACCTAATTTTCCCCCCCCCCCTGCCAATTTCCATTACTAATATTTGAAAATATTTCCCCCCCCCCCGCCCCCCACCCCCCCACCCTCCCCCCCCCACCCCACCCCCCCGAGAGTTATCAACCCATCGATCTCCCCCCCCCCTCCCGCCCCCACCCCCCACAGTGGTATCCTATCCAATCCCAATACCTCCCAGCCCCCCCCCCCCCCCCCCCTCGCACCCCCCCCTACCCCCGCCCATCTAACCCCCCTGTCCCCGCCCCTCCCTATCTATCGAGCCCCCCTGTATAGATACCCTCCCCCCCCCCCCCGAGGCCACGTCCATAGCTCCCCCCGCGCGTAACCCAACCTGCCCTCCCACCCCCAACAAAAAACACCCCATATCATGCTATAAAAACCACACATACAAAACACACGAATTCGCTAAAAAAAAACACGTAACAGAAAATAGTTCGAAGCATCCAAATTTCAGACCAAACGATCGACAACAACAACACATCAAGAAATACTCAAATAAAATATAAGATAATTTGTGAACAATCTCGGACCACGACCCTCATTTACTGTGCCAAAATTTTTGCACAAGATATATCTATTCTCAATCACGCCAAAACTCATTTTTGACCAAAAATCTCACTTACGGCATATCTAATATAGCCTATAACTCACATTTAACTTGCTCAAATATTTTATAACATCATCTAACTAATCAGCGCAAGATCTTGTCGATTTCATGACATGCAACCGCTTATATTAAATAAAATGACGAAACAAACAAAATAATCATAAAAAAGTACTCAAAATGCTACACGAAGCAAGATCGGAAAAATAAAAGTGTCGGGTCGTTCTCCTTGTGCCTTAGCCGCGACTCACACCTAACCAAACCAAATCAAGCTAAAAAATAACTCGACTAATATACCTTGGATTAATGTAACTTGATTAATCCAATAATAAGATCAAACCCCAAATTAATAAACCCACACCCTTGTGTGCACCCTTTTTGGTTCGAACCCAACCCGAGACCAAAACCAAATTAAATAAATCTACACCCTCTTTGGGTGTTTGTTCGGCTCGAACCCACGACAAACAAACCAAACAGACCCCTTTTGAAATCAAAACTCCCTCCAATATATTTATTAATCATTAGTTTATCCAAAAATCAACACATGCATAATTCTTAATGCATGTGCTTTATATCACTTTAGATGATTAATTTAATACCATCTAAACAAGATTTATGAGCTAGAAAAATCAAAATACCAAAGGTGTTTGCCTTTCTGTTTCGTTCGAAGCAAAAGAAAAAGGGGAAAGAGAAAACAACTAACACTTGGCTCTTTCTTGGTTTATATCTTTGTTTGAGTGATACTTGAATGTGTTTTTGAGATCAAAATACAAAAATGGTGAATGTGTATGGGTGATTATATCTGGCCGAACCAAGGAACAAAGAAGAGAGAAAACCAACTTTTTTTATACTATCTTATGTGTGAGAGTGTATAAGACTTTATCCAAAACATGAAGCAACTTAAGTAATCATGATTCTTGGAAATAAAATGAATTGTGTGTGTGTGTGGGATCTAGACGTCGGCCTAGAGGCCTAAACACGCAAAAGATATATTTTTTTTCTTTTTATTACTTGTTAATTTCTTGTGTAAAGTTAAAATAAAAAAAAGTAACTTGTACCCACTTTAAATAAAACGCAAGCCTTAACGCGAGCTTTGGCCAAGGTCGAAGAACTAAGACGACAAGGTTCATAAAATAAAACTTTATGATCATAAAAATTATAACAAGACGCGTCGTGAATTTTTACGATGCTTAAAATGGTTAACGAACGCGCGGTCAGAAGGTGACTCGCGGAACGTCAAAAATTAATATTTTAAATTTCCGTTCGTAATAAAATACAAAAATAATTATTTACAACAAATAGAAATTTAAAATTCGATGTTCGCTCATACGAATTTATAAAATAATAATTATGGCGTCGAATTCACGACCGTCATACGCGTCGTGAAACTCGGGTTGTTACACTCGGGGACTTAGTAGATTTGGAGGAGTAGATGTGTGTTTGTGAAAGATACGACTGTGAATGCACAAACTTGACATATACTCCTTTACAAGAGTTCTATTTATACTACTTAGGAAAGGTCACCCTTGCATGGGTGTTGAGCACTTATCTTAGATCTGATAGGTTAGTACATTCATACTACTTTGTCCCTATCATGATATCTATTCTAAGTATGTGATAAATGCTCTTTCTAAGTTCAGTTCCTGACACTGAGCTTGTCGTATACCTTCTTCAAGATAAGTTAACTTCACGAGATAAGAGCTTGGACTTATATTCTTTCAAATTATCCTGCCTATTCTTCAGTCTCTTACCTTTAAGGTCTTCTAATTGTTGGAGATCGTATGGGGCTCAGTGAGTCTATTGCCACGACTCACTGAACCAATAACCTTCTTCTTTGGCTCATGCTTCATTCACTAAGTACCACCTCACTGAATGCTAGAGTCTTTCTTGTAGACTCAGGCTGTGTATCTTGAAGGTAACTTACTTAGTGACTATTCACTCAGTGACCTTGAAATGTTAAAGGTTATTTACACTTAGGTTATATTATATTTAAATTCTAAGTAAAAGATCATTGGGTACTGAATTAGCCCAAAAATCTCCCCCTATTTGGATATAAATATAGCCTAAGTGTTTGTTAGTGTAAGTGAGTACTTACAGCTTCTTCTCACACTGATTTCTGTAAAGCTATCTAGGATACTGAGTTTTTAACACAAAAAGTACTTCATTGAACGATTACAAGGTCCTATTATCTATTACAAAAGATAACAAAAGATTACATAAGTACTTAGTCCATTTTGTATCCAAGAGCTTCCAGCTTGACTTTCTTTGACTTGAGCTTTTCTTGGTCAGTGTATTCAGCAATGAGTTTCCTCAGTTTCATGCCGAACCTTGCATTTTCAGGAGACTTGACCATGGATGCAGCTACTAGATATGACACAAGAGCTTCCATTCCTACTTTGTCAATGTCACTCCGTCTTTGGAATGTTTGATCACAAAATTCGTCAGTGAATAAAATTCCATACTCAGGTTCTTCAATGACCATGTTATTTACGAATGGGACATTTTCAAGGCGAGCTCGATTGCATTCCAATCCAGGGATTCTTGTTTCAGGCTCAAGTTCCATGTGTTTCCATTTTCTTCCTGAGACTTGTAATGGGGTTTGTTCTGGAGTAGGAAGAGCAAAATGAATTCTAAGTTCCTTAGGAATTTTCTTTAGTCTTTTATATCCTTAACTTAAAGAATTCATTAAGTCTTTTACCATTGCATTTTTCTTTTTAGGAATAATTTCCCTCAGCTCATCCAATTTGGAGATACCAAATGCTCCAAAGATAAAGGGTTCATGGACTTTAAAGTTTCTACCATCAGTGCCTTTGTAGAATATTATAACCACTGGCTTAGTTTTCAGATGGATCTTGATATCATATAGGTTCTGGTTTAAGTCTGCTGTTGACAGTCCACATATAGCTATCATACTTATGCTTTTTGAGCTCAAGAGATTTTATAACTTTCTTAGTATGTTGTCTTTTGAGAACAGCATGTTCAACATCTTGAGCTTTCTTAAACATTTCACCAGCCTTTGCACCTTTTATTGCTTTAGGATCAAGTCCTATCTTTTTATCCTCTTCCTGAACAACTTTGATCACCTCAAGCTTGGTCATTGCAAGCAACCTGGCTTCTTCCTTAGCTTTGTTGATTTGTTCCTCTTTATCCTAGTAGTCTTGAATTTCTTGTTCAATGAGGTAGACTATTTTCCCATTAATCATGAATTTAACTCTAACTGGTTCATCAGGGTCAGGATGAACAATAGATGAGGCTTTAACCAGTTTATTTGAGAGATCATCATCAGAATTAGTTGAAATCCCTTTTCCTTTATCAATCTTTAGAGTTGCTTGAGATCTTTTAGGATGAATGATGATTGAGGTGATTGGTTGAGCTTGAGTTGGTGGGATTACAAGGGATAGGATTGATGAGATTGGAATTGCCAATCTTGTTTTTCAGTATCCCTCTTAATGTGAGAATGAGGTTTTTCAGTGGCAGTAGTGTTTGCATTCTCCCCCTAAACATTTGCTTGAATGTCAGTGAGAGCAAGTGTTGGAGTGACACTACCTAAGGGAGCTTAAGACGGATGACCTTGAAAGGCTGCATACATTTCAGTTATCATGGACTTAATCTCGAAAGTGTCCTTCCTAAGAGAAGAAATTTCTCGTTTAAGAGCAGTCTGAGAGAGTTTAACTCTAGACATTCAGGAGCTAAAATTCCAAGCCATATTGGTAGAGGTCTTCATCCAGGCAGCTGATGCTTCTTCTTGCTTAACAACATGATCTTTAATAGATTTCACAGTAGACAAAAGTGCAAAGAAATTAAATCCCTTTACTAAGGAAAGTATCTCAGTAACGTTGGAAGAGATTCTTGCAAAAGTCTCAGTGGCTTCATTAAGTTTTTGGTTTGTAGCAGGATCATCTTTGACTACATTAGATATATCTTTGAGAAACTGAGTAATGACAATCAGGCCTTTGTAGAGATCACTGATGGTAGTGCTACTTTTGTCAAGAGAACTCATGAAGGCTTCCACAAGTTTGTCCATTTGATCTTTGCGAGCGATGTTCTCATCATAGTATTAATCAACAAAATCCTTAAGGTCAGCATATGAGACTGTTGCTTCTTCATTCTGCTCCCATTGTTTCTCAGTGATTCTATTAAAGAGGACCCTATATATCTTCTTGAGATACCTGATTAATTTCCTTTTAGTAAGAGGAAGAATGTTGTCAAACTTTTTGAGGTCAGGACTGGATGAATCAGAAGCAGATTCTTAAACATGAGATGTTTCAGGCTCATCTTGCTTTGGTGAGGGAGTTCTAAATTCCTTTTCATCCTAAGGATCCTCATCCATGTCATCCCCAGCAACAGGTACTTCCTTATTACTTTCTTGAGCCTCATCCTTAAAGAGAAGAACAGCTTAAA
>BQNB010005690.1:13285-100987 GCA_026074375.1 Tanacetum coccineum
CTTCGTTTTTCGTCCTTTTCTTAGATATCCGTTCTTGCATAACACAATTAGCAAAACAAGCATATATTTGGCATTTTAAGTCCGTTTTTAGTTATTTTAGCTTGTTTTTAAAGGTAAAAGGTATGTGTAATTAAACACATACCATTCATCATCACTGTTTTCATACAGCTAATCTTCGGTCTCTTGCAGACTTTTGGTAATTCCATCCTTCTCTGTATCAGTGGCAAAGCTCCGGTAGGCACTTGAAATATGAATTACAAAAATAATGTCAATTTGCATGCAATCAAAGAAATCAAAAATTCCAAATCATTATAAGAGACGCATAAAACAGATATATAAGATAAGCATGATAGGTAGAGAATTTCAGGTTTAAGCTACTTGATGCTGTTTTTGTATAGCTTCAATTAAAAATATAAAAAGCAAACAAAACTTTTTGGTGATGATTTTAATGAAAGATGTACCTTGCTCCGAGTGTCATACACAAAAGACTCGAGGGTGTTTCTTTGGTACTTAAGTTGCTCCACCTTGCTATCTTGCTCTGCCAACATCTTTTCTCTTTCTTGAGCTTCATGTAGCTCGTCTTTTGTTGTGGCGACATCTAAATTGTTTGAAAACAGAATTTGCTTACGTCCCGGGCGTTTATCTTCTCGAATCTGAAGCCACAAACACAATCAAGAACGATATTATAATACTTTTGAATGAATCATTCTCAGAACATGATTAATTTAATCGATGTTCAACATTTTGTTATGATACAACACTAACTAATATAGATTTTATGTCAAAAATTCCATGTTTGTCAAGCTGAAACTTGTAGACGTTCACTTGTTCTGCACCAGAGGATTGAGATAAACCCATCTGAAAGAACATTCCGTAATTAACACGATGTATAAATGGGAAAATAAATACTGAAAGTGCAAGTACAAATGCCTAACAAACATGCAACATGTAAAATATGATATTCTTACACCGAAATGACCAACTGTAGATGATTATCCAGCAGGGAGGTATGTCGTGTTGGTATAAAAGACTTGAAATTCACATGGAGGGGTCTCAGTAAGTGTACAATGATGATGACCTAGAAATGGGCTGCCTTTTCCAAAAAAGGTAAGGTATCGTGGTTGTAGAAAATTGAATATATTATGTATCCTGTATTAGAGGATAAATTAGTTGGCCCAAGCCCGGTCTGGGGGCTTGGGTCCATTAGGGTTAGGTTTATGCTACATTTGTAATCTATAAATAGTGAGGATAATAAAGTATTACCTACGGGGAATTATGTAGTCTAACATAGTATTAGGCCATACATATCCACACGATCCTTAACCCTGCTGCCGTTCTACTACAAAAAAATCTTTCTACCTCTTCGTCAATTGTTAGTGATTTGTGTTGGTGATTTGTGCTAAGGTCACAAATCCACACAACCGTGATTTGTGTTGGTGATTTGTGTTAAGGTCACAAATCCACACAATAGTGATTTGTGTTAAGGTCACAAATCCACACAATCGTATATTGTTGTTCGTGCTTTGGTCACGAGCCGGGTTTTATTTTCACACACCCTATCAATTGTTCTTGCCTTCATCTAATCTTCCGCAGCAGCAACAACAACTTTAGTCTGAGAGAATACATGTTCAACCTAAAACATGGCAGTTGAAGAAGTTGTTATTCCAGCAGAGACTCCCGCACCTGCTCTTGGTGAGCCTATGGATATCATGACTGTTTTACAATGGGCTATCCACTAATACAAGCTGGGCCTATTATGTTTTTTTTATTGTTGAAATAAAAAAACCAAAAGAATTATTGTTTTATTGTTTGTTTGTTTTAATGTTTTATTTTGTTTTCTGTTTCAGTTTGAGCTTTCGCGATTTTGTCGCTTGGACTGCGAGGGAGTATTAGAGGATAAATTAGTTGCCCCAAGCCCGGTATGTGGGCTTTGGGTCCATTAGGGTTAGGTTTATGCTACATTTATAATCTATAAATAGTAAGGATAATAAAGTATTACCTATGAGGAATTATGTAGTCTAACATCCTGATGGTACTCATGTTGTGTAAAATGCTCACTAATAAAATGTTTGCCGAGATAATTAGTTTGCCATCCCAGTAAAATGCTTTAGAAAATCCGTACCATTTTTTTAAGGGTTTTGCTAATGGCAGCCCTTAGGGCTGTCTTTAAGAGGATTCTTTTTACTAAAATTTAATGTAATAAATGAAATCATCCAATCAAAATCAAATTTTTGTTGTGCATCCGGATTTTTAAGGATTGCATCCATATTTTTCGGAATTGACATCCAATCATAATGATTCAAGGATGACTTTGTAGTAAAAAGAATCATCTTAAAGACAGCCCTAAAGGCTGCCATTAGCAAAACCCTTTTTTTAATGACAATAATTTTCATACATAACGTTATAGCTTTTGCCCAATTTAAATGTCCAACTTCTTATTTTTCTTTTGTTCAAAGACAAAGCACCCGCTTACAAATTTGAAGTAATCAAAACGTTCTTTTAAAATATAAAGATGAAATTTTGCTGTTACAAATTCAAATAATTGCATTATTCTAAAACTGTATTACCTCCGTCTCATATCTATTGTTTATATTTTCATTTCGGGATATTTCAAGTTCATTTTCCACTTCTAAAAATACATAGTGTATTTAGTTCGAGTTTATCATATTACTCTTACTTGAAGTTATTATTACAAACACTAAATAAATTTTAAATAACCAGTTAAGTGTAAAACTGTCAATCTGCAAAAAAATTTTTTTTTTTTTTGTAAAATAATGTTTTTTTAAACTGTTTTTGAGAGTACGATATAATACCATATATACCAAATGAATAGGGATCCATGAGAGGGTAAAGTTGAGTTTGTGTGAGTGAAGAAATAAATAAATAATATATTGTGAGACCTCAATTTTATAAAATAATAAACTTTTCACTCACACAAACTCAACTTTACCCTCTTATATTCAAATTGATCATGAGAGGATCGATATCCATACCAAATACATACTTGTTTTGTCTAAAACAATGTAATACACATACCTTATTTTCATTGGTCGACAAAAAATCAACTTAATAGAATGTTGAACTTTTGGTTGGATCGAAAAGTCAAAGCTAATAAAATTCTTGAGTTTGGATTAGTTGAAATTGAAGCCCATTTGATTGGATGCTTTAATATCGTAGACTAGTGATTTGTGAAGTCAAATATGTTTGCTAGACACAATGACAACCACAAGCTTCGATTATGGTTAAAACAATCTGACGTTTGTTTTTTGAGTAATGATATATCTTATTATCTCCGTTTCAATTTTGTAATCTATCTTTTTTTTAGTATGTCCGAAAATAATCGTCCATTACTAAAAATAATACAGTAGTTAGATTTATTTAAATTTACAATATTACTTTTAGCCTAAATTGATATTTATTAAAATAAATAAAACAATAATTAATTATCAAATGGTAAAACTGATTTATTAGGAATGTTTACAGAATTTGGTGATTCATTTAGACGCAAACCTGTAAAAAAATAGCAGCAATTTAATTATACATATTAAAAATTAAGGCATCACAATGCATAAAAAAGGAGCATCAACATGTAAATATTAAATAACCTGACAAATTAATAAACAATGTATCAAACATGTGTATGAATTAATTTAACTAAATTTAAAAGGGCATCACAGTTATAAAAAATGTGCATCACACTTTTAATAATCATATTTACCTAAATTAGGGCATCAACTGACTAATTAGTAACAACAACACCAAACATAACATGAATAACACGCATAAACATCATGTATTCAAAAGTTAATATAATACGCAATCATAATAACATGTACACATAAATTAAGGCATAAACTCATGATTTAACAAATAATGATCGTTTAAATTTATAATCTCTCTCGCAAAAAATAACTTATAACACTTAATAATCGCAAATTAGTAAATGTATATGTAAACAAAAAAAACAAAAAAACGCATAATCTCAACTAATAGTCGCATCTATTAACATGTATATATGAAACCTAATAATCGCATATATAAACGTTATTATAATTCAAATCGATTCATGTTAAAGCTGAATATAACACATAAAACATTCGGTTGTAAGTTTAAAAGCTCAATAGAATACAAATTAATTTAAAGGACAATGTAGATCAGATTGAGCTTACAATTCAGATCAGATCGAGGCATTGAAACGTTATGGATGATCAATTAGAGCACCGATTAATGATACGAGAGTTTGAGCGATCAATTAGGGCATACAGTATCGATCGATTAGAGAGAAAATTGGAAAAGATGTGTTTAATTATGAGACGGTATTTTAACTTTATATAGGATGCCAGGTTGGAATTTGGATATATGCAATGTTTACCCACTAGAATATAAAAAGTTACAAAACTCCCCCCTGTAGTTTGGTGCGAAAAAAAGGAGGGGAAGGAGGGCTTGATCCAACGGTTGTAAAGTGGTTTTCTAGGTTTTCCACCAAGATGAGGTTTTCTCATGATCCCATCTCTAAGATCTTAATGAGTAGAAACTAGTGGAATTGCGGCTCGCGCGTTGCGGCGGGCGTGTTTTTGTTGGATTTTTTAACGTATGATTTGTTTCAGATTTTTATAACATGTTTGGTTAAATCGGTTAACTGAGTGGTCTATTATGGTTATGAAAACATTGTACAACTCATTTGCATGTTAATCGTCGACATTTTTTACAAAATCATTTGTATCTCAAAAGAGTATCAATATTGGGCGCGTTTTGTTCGTAATCGAGACTCTTCTCATGGATATATTTTTTTATCATAAAAGTTAGTGAATATTTGTTAGATATTTGACAAAGAAGGTTTGTAATATAAAATAGTTGTAAATTGTAAATAGATTATTTATAAATTCACGTTTTTAACCCTTTTGATTTATTAACTTGATAGCAGCCCAAAATTGATTAGACCTAAACTTATCATCCCTAGTAATTAGGGTAAAACAACAATCCCTAATTCTTTTCATTTGTTGGTCTTTATCAAATGCAATCACAATATTTTTCCTCTCACCAAAAATGCAAACTACCAAACTCAGATTTATCTCATTCCATCCATAAAACCTATTCATCTCTAATCGAACACGAAAGCTTTTATGTTTTCCTCCATTCTTAAATACAAATCCTAAACGAAAACGAACATTTTTCTCGATCTGCTTATGAACATGAACAATCAAACATACCACAATCTGTTTATGACATCTACTTCAGTTTAAGGTAAGATCTTATGTAAAAGGTCTTGGGTAAGGTGTAATTGTTTTTGTGTTTCTTGATCTATGATGATTTTTGTTGTCAGAATCTATTGAAAATTTGTTACACATTCTTTGAACAACAAAAACTGAGATCGTGTTTTTTGTTTATGATTCGAGTCTTTGTGGAGATAGGTGATGGGATTATATTAGATGTGGTATTGTTGTTTGTTGTTGGCCTAACTAAACACACGAAAATGGGCCGAGATTGGGATTATATTGGGCCGCTGATGGGCTGGATCTTTGCGATGAACAGTAAAATGCGACGTCAAAACGACGTCGTATCTTGCCTAAAATGATATATGTGAACACCACAATATCACATCACTAATGCATATGTTACAACATCATATATGCATAATTGTAGTGTGCAAATCACTTTTTGTAGTGTGAGTATCACTTCCCATATAATAATGCATGTTTTCAACTAAACATTAATTGATACTGAATATGCTAATAAAACATAAAAACAAGTCACGTCTACGTTTTTATCTAAACGAACGATGTATGTGAGTGAGCATAAATATTTTCAAACAAGACGATATGATGGAGGTGAACATGGATATCACTGCACTATCGTACATGTTTGATCGTTTGAGTTGGTTTGACGATCGCAACACTTTGCGTGACACGTTGTAACACCTCGTTTGAACACAATCTTTCGCTTGATGATCATAACACTGATTCCTGTAACACATCGCAATAGTTCACTTGACACATCGTAATGCATGAAAACTTGTAGTAAAAGATATCATATGACAACAGCGAGAAAGAAAAGAACAAAACTGCATGATCATTGTTTATCGCTGATATATGTAGTTCACGAGTACGTATAACTAAGAGCAGCTCAACCTTTCTGTTAAATTTTATTTCGAAAAAACCGTTATTATAAATCTACTTTTCTAGTTTTTTAATGCAAAATCTTTGATTAACAATTTAAAATCAATGTGGTATATTATTTTATCTTGATAAATGAGTTAATCCATAATATTTCTATCTTATAACTTTAGTGTTTGAAAATTTTATTTTTTGATTACGGCGTAACCACCGGAGTTACGCCGTAACCTCCTTCTGAAAACCTTAAAACTTAAGTTTTAAATATGTCTAAAACTTGTATTCTTAAATGGACTTTGTGGGTATGTTCTCTAGAAGCCCTCACGAGATTAAACTCGTCCACTTGGGCCGCCAAGTGGTTTAAAAGGCTTGTTGCATATGCTAAATGCAACCGTGATTCCTAGGAAAGTGAGTTAGGCTTGTATTTCCTGTACACTTTATAATTATTGTAGAACGATTTTATGCTTTGGTTTGTTTTTGTGATCACAGGGGATAAAGAGCTTGCTCAAAGACGGAGATAATCTAAATATTTCTACTAAATTTCAAACCTCGAAGCAATGCTCAGGGAGTTTCTTGTCCTAATTCTACTCTTTCCTTTTTAGTTCGTTTCCTTAATGTACAATAGGGACATTGTACAATTCAAGTGCGGGGATGGGAGTAGAATTAATACTTGACGTATGTTTTGTCTTCGATTTTCTAGTTTTCTTTAAAAATTATGCCAATTTTCAAAATTTTGACATGTTTTTCCTAAATAACTAGAACTAATATTTGCCGAATGCACATTACCCTTTATTATTACTTGGTGAGATGTAAGCCAAATATTCCGTTTCCATCATATCATTTAAAAATCTACCAAAATATTGAGTGTGCCGGTAGTATTGTAGACGTTAGAACTTGGCCTGTACAACATTTCGAGACCTAATTGATTAGAAGGAATAGATAGTTCAAGAAGGCAACACTTAGGAAATCACCCAAATAGCTTATATGTGTGTGTTTATCGACTTGTTACACTGACTTGTCGACATTCCATGATAAACCCTTTTGTTGCACTCATTATTAGTGCAAGATACCCCTAGATCACCATTGTTTAGCGAATATATGTTTTTACCTCATTATATATGTTTCGTTTCACCATTTCACCTCAGCCTACCTTGTAGTCTGTAAATATCTATGTAACACCCCACTCCGATAAAGAGACCAAGAGTTACGTTATAGTGTCATATCAGAACATATAAACGCAAGCGGAAGACTTTATTAATTAAATTACCAAGTCATAAAATAAAATGACTTCCAACAGTATTAAATTCCAACAAAGTTAAATGAAAGAAATCTTCAAAAGGAAAGGTCTTAAAACATAAATCCAAATAAAAAAGGGTTCTTCTAAAGGTGGGTCCTCTAAAAGCTCCTACTTTCAACACTCATTTCCCAGCTTCCCGCTTAATACCTGCCGCAGGAAAAGAAAACGCGGCTGAGCTAACGCTCAGTGAACAGATATAATAATAATAACAGAAATAAAATGAAGGTTTGAACAAAACGGATCTCGAGAATCTGCTAAACAAATGTCATACAAAATAATAAGCGATGATCAAGAATTAAGGATAACAAAGGAGTGCCCACGAGCTCGAAACAAAAGTCTAAAGCATGCCACACGCCTAGTCTACATAATCCAACATACATCGTATCATATTATATCATATAAAATTGTACATGGGAGCTGCAGACTCCAGATGTACCCTACAAAATGTGAAATGGGGTGTATTGCACACACACAACCATTCATCTGAACTGAACGGAACAAAGTATCTAAGATACATCCATACGCTCCCTGCAAAACAAAGTCATATCCATATACACAAATACAATGACGAGTGTACATAAATGTAAGCTAATAATAATCAAAGGCCATCATTCAAAAGGGAACGCCGTGGACAAATCACACTGCCACAGATAGTGTCATGCCATTGGTGCATCAATGACACGGTCATGGTACCTCCATGACTAGTTCAAATAGCCCGGGCAAAGATTTACGCAGAAGATATAAGTGAACAAGATACTAATGATCAAGTCAAGATAACGGATCTAACATCATATTCAAACAAGGATCAACAGAATCATAATTGCGAATATCAAATCAAACTGAATATCAGTGAATATCAAAGGAGTCATGATTACGGATAGCAAATCAAAGAAATATCAAACGAATATCAAATAGATCAAGTAGCCAAACAAAAGAGAATGAAGTGTCCTTACTAAAAGGACGGAATATATGTACCTTAACGAATAAGCAATCGGAGAGAAATGAATACAAAAGCAAGAGATCACAACACCTTCACCGAATCTACAAGAATCCATGATTACATATTATTATCTATCTTATTTCATAAGTTTATTACTTAATCTTATCATTTAAAACACTTAAGGTAACTAAATTAGAGTTTTTTCCAAATTTCCAAAATCTGCCAACATTTTAAGCAAGTTTCCCGATGTTAAAGACCAACAAAAACATCTTCTAAAATTACACCAAAAATTACAGAGGTTCCTACATATGTATAATACACCCATGATCATTGGTTTAATTTATTTCCATGTTTAAGTATCCCTTTGACCCTTGTTACCCAAAAACTGACCCGAATCTTGACCTGGCAGAACCTTTAAAAAGTTGACGCGTAAAAACCCTACTTAGACAACTCAGAAAATTCTGAAAAAAATCATGAATGTAACTAATATCATGTAGATTTACCAAATAAACTTTAGAAGCTAACTCCTTACGGTTTTCGAATTAAAAATCAAACACTACAACTGAATTTTTCAGATAGAAATTCCAGATTCGACACTTAATCTTATAAAATCTAAAACTCGACCTTCCCGACCTCCAGTTAACATGAGGCTGGATTTTCCAGAAACTAGACTCTTTGAATTTAACTTTAGGCTCAAGAATCATGTTAAAACCAATTTTTATCATTAAGATATACCTCGTTGAACATGACCTAAAATTCTGCCCAGAATTATTAACCATGAAAACCCTAATTAACACCCATCAAAACCAACCCTAGGGTTTCTAATCTTGTAGTTTTTATTAATAACACATTTACTGATCATCTTAGGGTTTCATAACATGTAATTTAACCATTTTAATTAGATTAAATCCTAGAGAAATTGACAAGAAGATAAACACATTATTTCTTATAATTTTTTAGGTTTTTATGAAAACTTTTGCATATGTAATCATGGTGACAACAAGAATGAAACAAAATCAAGAATTACCTATGGAATGAGGGAGGAGTACAAGATCAAACACCAAGAACCCAAGAATACACCAAAGAATGAAGATCAAAACCACACCAAGAACACCAAAACTTCAAGGATTACCTAAAACACCTAAACCTTCTTCTTGCTCGAAGCTTTTATAGAGGAATACACAAAATTATGGAGAGAAATTTTTTAGAGAATGATGGAGAGTGATGGGAGAGGGGGCCGGTTATAAAGGGTAGAGAGGAAGGGGACAAAATCTTTTTATTATTTTAGGAGATTACCAATGCTTAAACCTTTTTACACCTCATTCCTAAAATAAGTTTAGCTTTAAAAATAAAAGATTTTCTTGTAAGATCACCCCTAAGGGCCGGTCTAAATGAAGGAGGAGGGGAGGCAAAATAATTTTTTTCCCATTTTAAAGATTACACAAAATACTTGCTAAAACCTTTTAATACTTATCCTTTAAAATATGTTTTTTTTATAAAAAGGAAGTAAATATACAAAATAATCAAAATTACAAAATATATTATTTTTTTCTAAATATGGGCCGGCCATATATTACATATATAAGTTTTATATATATATTTTTTAAAAACAAAATACCTTATGTTATATCTTTATAATTTCCCAAAATTATAACCTAAGGTTTTATTTTCAAATACTTATTAATAAACTTTAGGTTATATTCAAAATTACCAATATGAAATGAAATTTAAATTTTGGGTTTTACAACTCTTCCCCTCTAAAAAAAAAATTTGTCCTCGAAATTGAAATAGGTAGATGAATTCAAGTTTATTCGGATTATCAAGGATGACACGATTGGTATGACAAACGATGAGGCGCAATGAACAGCTAACCAAATCATACTAAGAATAAAATCGAAATCACTCAGTTCTAAGGGAAGCCAATTAGCAAAACGAATCTTATTATCAAATGAAGCGGACAGTTTTGATATTCGTTTTCAGACTTTTTATAGTTGTAGATATCGATAAGGTATAATTAAGTAGCGTAGGGAAGATGCTAAGGTGTTTAGCAAATGAAACCGAGACCACGGAATGTGTTGCACCCGTATCAAATAAGACAAAATAGCACGACCATTCAAGAAGAGAGTTCCCGAAACGGTACCTAAAGAGTTAGCCGCCTGATCCTTGATCGAAGAAAATACTCGGTCAACGAATGAAACAACAAAGACAATTTAGAGTTAAGATCAAAATACGAAAGGAAGCGATAATATCAAAATACGAAAGGAAGCCTAATGTCTACCCAATCCGCACAGGTCATAACCTAGGTTTTACAGGTCAAAATGGCTCTGATACCATAATTGTAAAACCCCGCTACGATAAAGAGACCAAAAGTTACGTTATGGTGTCATATCAGAACATATAAACGCAAGCGAAAGACTTTATTAATCAAAATACCAAGTCATAAAAAAATGACTTCCAACAATATTAAATTCTAACAAAGTCAAATGAAAGAAATCTTCAAAAGGAAATGTCTTAAAACATAAATCCAAATAAAAAAAGGTTCTTCTAAAGGTGGGTCCTCTAAAATCTCCTACTCTCAACACTCATTTCCCAGCTTCCCGCTTAATACCTGCCGCAGGAAAAGAAAATGCGGTTGAGCTAACGCTCAGTGAACATAAATAATAATAATAACGGAAATAAAACGAAGGTTTGAATGAAACGGATCCCGAGAATCTGCTAAACAAATGTCATACGAAATAATAAGCGATGATCAAGATTTAAGGATAATAAAGGAGTGCCCACGAGCTCGAAACAAAATTCTAAATCATGCCACACACTTAGACTACATAATCCAACATACATCGTATCATATTATATCATATAAAATTGTACATGGGAGCTGCAAACTCCAGATGTACCCTACAAAATGTGAAATGGGGTGTATTGCACACACACAACCATTCACCTGAACTGAACGGAACAAAGTACCTAGGATGCATCCATACGCTCCCTGCAAAACAAAGTCATATCCATATACACAAGTACAATGACGAGTGTACATAAATGTAAGCTAATAATAATTAAAAGCCATCATTCAAAAGGAAACTCCGTGGACCAATCACACCGCCACAGATAGTGTCATGCCATTGGTGCATCAATGACACGGTCATAGTACCTCAATGACTAGTTCAAATAGCTCGGGCAAAGATTTACGCAGAAGATATAAGTGAACAAGATACTAATGATCAAGTCAAGATAACGGATCTAACATCATATTCAAACAAGGATCAACAGAATCATAATTGCGAATATCAAATCAAACGGAATATCAGTGAATATCAAAGGAGTCATGATTACGGATAGCAAATCAAACGGAATATCAAACGAATATCAACTGAATCAAAGTAGCTAAGATAATGGAGATTTAAATCATAAGGTGTCCTTACTAAAAGGACGGAATATATGTACCTTAACAAACAAGCAACGGAGAGAACGAACACGAAGACAAAAGATCAAAACCTCTTCACCGAATCTACATAAATCCATGA
The DNA here is from genome assembly GCA_026074375.1 of Tanacetum coccineum. Classification (NCBI taxonomy): domain Eukaryota; kingdom Viridiplantae; phylum Streptophyta; class Magnoliopsida; order Asterales; family Asteraceae; genus Tanacetum; species Tanacetum coccineum. The sequence continues at coordinate 25,160 of BQNB010005690.1, forward strand.
TTACATATTATTATCCATCTTATTTTATAAGTTTTATCACTTGATCTTACCATATATAGAGTTTAAGTGACCTAATTAGGGTTTCCTAAATTTTCAGAATTTGTCCAGTTTTTAAGGTAAGTTTCCAAGCTTAAAAGACCCATAAAAACACCTTCTAAAAATATACCAAAAATTACAGAGGTTCCCATCTATACAACCCATAGATCATAGGTTTAAAATTATTTTCATGTTTAAAAGTATCCTTTGAACCCTTGTTAACCCAAAACTGACCCGAATCTTGATTCGGCAGAACTTTTTGAAAAGTTGACGTGTAAAAACCTCACATAGACAACTCAGAACATTCTTAAAAAAATCATGGATGTAGCACATGTCAATAAGATTTACCAAATAAAAACTTTAGAAGCTACTCCTTACGTTTTCGAATTAAACAATATCAACACTACACTGAATTTTTCGGAATAGAAAGTTTCAATTCTACACTTAAACTTATAAAATCTAAAAATCGACCTTCCGACCTCCAATTGACACGAGGCTGGATTTTCCAAATCAAGACTCTTTGAATTTTAACTTTTAGTCTCAAAATCAATGTTTTAATACTTCATTATTTATCATTTCAAGTTACACCCGTTGAACATGACCTAAATTTCTGCCCAGAATATTAACCATGAAAACCCTAATTAACATCCATCAAAACCCAACCCTAGGGTATCAATCTTGTAGTTTTTATTAATAACACATTTAATGGATCATTTAAGGGTTTTAAAACATGTAATAAAGCAAATTATTGAGATACATAATTTACAAATCATAACTACAATGATTTCATTCTTTTAACACTTTATGATTTTATGTACAAAAACTTATGTTAATCATGGGAAATACCAATAAAGAATTCAAAAGAGACAAAATGGAATACTCTACGGGGAAAAAAATATATTTGGAGAAGAAACAATAACAAGAAACAAACACCAATGAAACAAAGATCAAGACCACACTAAGAACACAAAAACTTCTAGGATTTACTCAAAAACAACTAAACATTCTTCTTGCTTGAGCTTTTTATGAAGGAATACACGATATGGAGTGAAAATTTTTTAAGATGATGGAGAATGAGGGAGGAAGGGGGACGGTTAATATAAGATGGAGAGGGGAGACAAATCTTATATTCCTTTAAATAGATTACAAGAAGATTTGGTCAAATCTTTTTTACACATTAAAACTTAAGGATAGATATTTGGCGAAAAGGAAGAGAAAATAATACTAAACATAAGGTGGGGGCTCCGGATTTTTGAAGATAATTATAGGAATGTATATATATATATATAGTATATAGATATACATATTATATATATATAGATCTTAAACAAATAAATATCTAAGGTTATCATTATAATTGCACAATAATTATAACCAAAGGTTTTAAATGTTTAAATACTGTATTAGTTCAAACTTAGTATATTCAAAAATGGTAAAATAAAATGTAAACCAAATATTTTATGTTTTACAAAACCTCTCCCCTCTAAAAAGAAAATTTTTGTCCTCGAAATGAAATAAGTAAGATGGATTCAGGTTATTCGATTACCAAAAATGACACGATTGGTATGACAAACTATAGGCGCGAATGATCACCAACCAATTCATAACCAAGACTAAATCGAAAATCACTCAGTTCTAAGAGAGGCAAATTAGTAAAACAAATCTTAATCATCAAAACGTAAGCGACAGTCGGATATCCGTGGTCAGACTTTTCCCATATCGGTAGGGTATAATTAAGTAGCGTAGGAGATGCTAAATGTGTTTATAAATGAACAAAACCGCAAAAATAGAGTTGTACCCGTCACAAAAAGACAAAAACAGCCCGACCTTATCAAAAAGAAGTTCCCGAAACGGTACCTGAAAGTTAGCTGCCCTGATCTATGGGGTCAAAGAAGAATACTCCGTCACGATGAAACAGCAAAGACAATTTAGAGTTAAGATCAAAATACGAAAGAATCGATAATATCAAAATACGAAAGGAAGCCTAATTCTACCCAATCCTCACAAGTCATAAACCTATCTTTTACAGGTCCAACCTGGCAGCTCTGATACCGGAATAGTAACACCCCGCCTCCGATAAAGAGACAATGAGTCACGTTATGGTTCATAATCAGAAACATATAAACTCAAGCGGCAATACTTTATTAATCAAAAATACCAAGTCATGAAAAAAAAATGACTTCCAACAGTAATTAATTTCCCAACAAAAGTCAAATGAAAAAATCTTCAAAAGGAAAGTCTTAAAACAAAAACTAATCTTAAATCAAAAGGGTTCATTCTAAAGTAGACCTCTAAAAGCTCCTACTCTCAACACTCAAAAACCCACCAAGCCATACCTCGCTTAGTTACTGCCGCAGAAAAGAAAAATGCGGCTGAGTCTAACGCTCAGATGAACAGATAAAATAACGACAAGAAAAGATAAAAGAATGAACGAAACATATCACGAGAATCATGCTAAACAAAATGTCATACGAAATAATTAGCGATAATTGAAATCTAAGGATAACAAGGAGTGCCGCACAGAGCCGAACAAAAGTCTAAAGCATGCCACACCATAAACGCTTAGACTACAGAATCCTAACATAAAATCGATCATAATCATATCAAATAAAATTATACATGGGAAGCTGCAGACTCCAATGTACCCTACAAAATGTAAAATGCGATGTATTACACACACACACAAACCATTCACCTGAACTGAACGAACAAAGTACCTAGGATGCAGTCCATACCGCCTCCCTGCACAAACAATGTCATATTCATAACACAAGTATAAGATGACGAGTTGTGACATAAATGAAGCTAATAATAATCAAAGGCCATCACTCAAAAGGGAACGCCGTGGACCAATCACACCGCCATAGAAAGTGTCATGCCATTGTGACTTCAGTGACATGGTCATAAGGTACCTCAATGTACTAGTTCAAATAGCTCGAGCAGGATCTAGGGCAGAAGATATAAAGTGAACAAGATACTAATGAACAAGTCAAAGATAACGGATCAACATCATATCCAAACAAGGAACAACGAATCATAATGCGAATAATAAAATCAAACAAAATATCAACGAATATCAATAAGTCATGAGTACGGATAGCAAATCGACGGAATATCAAACGAATCAAAGTATTGAAAAAATGAGGATCCAAGTCAGAGATGTCCTTACTAAAGGACGAATATTTGCACCTTACAATAAGCAATCGGAGAGAAATGGAAGCACAAACGCAAGAGATCACAACACCTTCCACCGAATCACAAGAATCCATGATAACATATTATTATCCTATCTTATTTCATAATTTATTACTTAATCCTTATCATATAAAATCCCTTAAGGAACTAAATAGAGTTATCCAAATTTAAAAAATCTGCCAACATTTTAAGCAAGTTTCCCGATTAGTAGACCCCATTAAAACGACCTCACAAAATTCTACCAAAAAACACAGAAGGTTTCCACATGTGTCCTAGTACACCCGTGATCCTTGGTTTAATTTATTTCCATGTTTAAGTATCCATTTGACCCTTGTTACCTACAAAAACTGACCCGAATCTTGATCTGCAGAACCTAAGAAAAGTGGACCGCGTAAAAATACTCACATTAGAACAACTCATTAACATTCTGAAAAATATTATGTGAATGCAGCACAATCATGAAGATTACCAAATAAAATTTAGAAGCTAAAACTCATTACGGGTTTTTGAATTAAAAATAAACACTACAAACTGGAATTTTTCGAATAAATTCCAGATTTCGACACATAACTTTATAAAATCTAAAAATCGACCTTCCCGGCCTCCAATAGACAATGAGGGCCGGAATTTTTCAAAAACCAAACCTCTTGAATTTAACTTTAGGCTCAAGACTCATGTTAAAACATCATTTATATCATCAAGTACAACCGCCCGTTGAACATGACCTAAAATTCTGCCTAAGTAAGGCACCAGAATTATTACGAACCATGAAAACCCTAATTAACACCCTCACAACCAACCTAGGTTTCTAATCTAGTAGTTTTTATTAATAAACTACATTTAATGATCATACTTAGGGTTTCAAAAATATTAATTAACCATATTTATCAGATTACATAATTTACAAAATTCTAACTACATGATATTCTTCTTTTTACACACTAAATATTATTATGTATTGTATAAAAACTTAAGAGTGTAATCATGAAAATACCAAGAATGAATTCAAAAGAGACAGGATTATCTTACGAATGAAGATGAGACAAGAACAAAAACAAACACCAAGGAACCAAAGATCAAGACCACACTAAGAACACAAAACTTCTAGATTACTTAAAAACACCATAAACCTTCTCTTGCTTAAAGCCTTTTATAGAGGAAATACACAAAATTAATGAAGTGAAAATTTTTAAAGGATGAAGGAGAATAAGGCAGGAGGGACGGTTTATATAAGAGGGGAGAGGGGGAGACAAATCTTTCTATTTCCTTTAGAAGATTACAAGGAATTTGGCCAAAATCTCTTTACACTTGTTACTTAAGATAGGTGATTGCGAAAAAGAAAAGAATATATAACTAAACATAAAGGGGGGGGGGGCATTTGTAGATAATATGGGAATTTATATATATATATTATATAATAAATAATATATATATATAATATATATATATAAAATAATATTTAAACAAAAAATATCTAAGGTTATGCATTTATAATGCACAAATAATTATAACCTACAGGTTTTAATGTAAGTACTTATTATTCAAACTTAAGGTTATAATCAAAATGGTTAAATAAAATGATAAACCAAATTTTTTGGGTTTAACAAATATACATTGTCTCACTCTATATCATAACGTTTACCTTTATTAAAATCTCATACGATGCACAATATCTTTCTGTGTATTATGTGCACTTACTTTGCAATGAATGAAGTACTCTAGATGTTCATGTCTGAAGACCTAATTTCACATAATGAGACGCCTTTAGTAGTGTTTTAACCTAATCCCTTGACAATGTTCTATGGCTAACTGTAAATGCCAATTATAATATTAGAAACAATCGATTTAATTCAAGCTTTTTCAACATATACGCAAAATTACCTTGTAAATATCATCTGAAATTAGAGCCACCCTGTGAGCAAATTCAAGTCTTGAATTGAAGTACATGAACTTATGGGTGAATGGGTTGCAAATAATGTATCCCTGTATATCTTTTAACATGGTTAAAATACAAAACTGAAACTATGTGAAATGACACATGATTTAGAGTTGATTGTCTTTGGTCCTTTACTTGTATATGTACTGATGGTTGATCCCCACGTTCATTACGTGTAAACAGACAACATCTTCAAGGCTCACATACATTTTCATGCATGAAGATATGAGATATAAATTGCACATATCAAGTATTGCGTACCTTCATATAGTTGTAGAGTGACAATGGGAACGAAAATCCCCATGTAAGATATCCCCGATATGTAGAGTGGATTCTTTATAAACATAGGATGTTGGATAAAAACCTAAAACATATAAGATACACTAAACTTTTGAGTAAGAATGTATCTTAGCATCCAAAATTAAAGAAATTGCATTGCAAAGTTTCATAGCATAAAATATACCCTCTAGTAAGGATCATATGCCTTTTCCACCCATTTTGACCCGTTTCTACTAAATGAGTCGAGATGGTCACCTCAACAGAAGGTCTAAATAGCGTACCTGTGTGTGTGTCTCTTTGCAAAATTCTTCAACCGTATTGATATATTCATGGTCTCTTTTCAAAGCAGTATGACAGATTTGATGAACCTTCACATCAGAAGAAACTTTCATAAGTTTTACTTGATTTGCAAGAAACGGAACCACCAGAAATTATATATAGAACTTACTACACTAAATTCAGCAATAAACCTCATGTGGGAACGTAACTGAAGATATGAGTGTTCGTCGTTGTTTTGGGACTGTTGCTATAACATTCTTGGTATCTTCGATATATTGACATATTTTGTAGCGACGCTTGAAAGATGTAATACTCTAAATTTAGACTATGTTAAGCACTTAAATTACAATGTGCCAAACGCCACTAATTTATGCACTCTTTACTTACACCTATGTTTAGAAAATGGCTAAAAACTAAAAAAATAACTAAAGTTAGATCAAGAGTAAGAATAGGCACCATGGATACCAAAAAATCCATTGGCACAAATTACATATAGATATTACCACACTAAATTTAGATCAAGCGTAAAAACAGCCCCCATAAGTAGTGTAGATTATTTTTTAAAACACAAAACATCGACCAAAAAACCCATAATCTGACAGCAGTGTTGTCAACCAAACAGTCCATAAATAACCTTAGCTATTACAATACTTATATCGAGTTCATAAGAACCAAATACAATCTAAACATACAACAACTTACTCACAACTCGACCAAAACTTAACTAACTTTGCTTTCTGCATTCTATCGCTAATAATTAGATAAGCAGTATGGATAAGTAATTCAAAATACCCTCAAAACTGTTTGTTTGTACTATCAAACATAATAAAAAGATAAGAAGTTTTAGGGAGTATTATCCCATATAACGTGGATCCTAGACGCCTTCCTATACCGTTTTTTAAGTAAAAATCTTGCGGCGCATATTAGAAAATTTTGACCCTAAACATACTTAAATCGCTTATGGAGCTATTGCCAAGAGCATAACTAACATAACCCTCATTTAAAAATAAGCAGAGGCAGATAAGCACTTTAAAATAAGCAAAAACTTAAACACCCTTAAAGTTCACCCACTTATCAAGTTCAAAATCAAAATTAGTGTACCTGAGGGTTAAGCTACTAAGTTCCGCATTTAAGCCAGCTAAATCATCTATTTTGTAACTTGAGAACCCCCCATAGAAAAAATCTCGGCTCCAGAAACCTGTTAACATCATTAACAAATAAAAAAATCAGTACAAATTAGAAATAAATTATGCAACCGAGCTCATAAAAACTAAAAATGATAATGCTTTATGAAAATTAATAGAACTCAACCTTAAATATTTAGATAGACAGTTTACATTAGCCACTTCAAACACCCTCAAAACTACTTGACTGTTAATCAAATGTAACAAAAAAATAAACGTTACATAGTTTAAACTTTTAATAACCAATCTCAAACACTGCCTAAAATGAGCACGTATTTCACAATAGAGTGTAACCAATAAGATGTAAAATGAAAATGACTAATGTCATATAATAACAACGCCCGCTTAATGTTTATAGGACATACATGTAGAAGTTTCACTTTACTTAGTTGTGGAGCAGCTGCCAGCAATCTTTTTAGATTGATCTCGGTTTTACTCAATCCCATCCTCACTGAAATTTCAATGTGAAATAACCTGCCATCTGAAATTTCCATAATATTTAGTTATTTACTATAATAAGCAAGTCTCATAATTGGAAGAGTATGATTGCATGTATCGTGTTTCAAGGAAATTTAGAATCACGTAATTAAGCATGTTGTTCCATAGCTTGTAACCGAAGCTTGAGCTCTGTCTTTTCAAAAGATAGGCCGGCTGTCCCTCTGCGTAAACAAAACATCAATCAATTAAAAAATATTTTAAATATCAATTAGAACGTTGAATATAATCTTTACTTGGTTAGACATGTGCCATTCCTTTTAGCATATATACACGTTTTCACATTTAGAGATCTTATACATTTGTATTAGTCCATTTCTATCTGTCCATCATCTAAAAAAAGAGGGGCTTCAAGTTCCTTAAACCATATATTCGTCCCTTTTTAATGCATCCAGAATTATAGATAAAGGTAACCGAATAATTAAAAAAAATAGTTAGATACATAATAATAACAAACAATTTATAATATACCAAAAAATTATTACTTAGAAATTTTATCAAAACATTTGGTCTGCATAAAAAGAACACACATAGCCACATAGGTATAATTTAGGGTAAAAACCCAACATTTCAATTAAAAATAATAATAAGTTTTACATTAAATAATTATAGTTCATCACTCAAACCAAAACTAAAGAAATTTATACACAACCTAACATAAAATTCATGACCGCTAAATAATAATAAGTTTTACATTAAACCGTTAACCAAATTCGATTTAGTTATAACAAAAATTAAAAATTAAATTAGGTTAGAAGAAAATAATTAAGAAAATACCTAAGATTTGTGGATGATATAATCGGATCTTGTGTGGGTTTACAAACGATTGATTGTGTCTGTTTAAAGATATATTATTTGATGAAGATTAGTGTTGGGGCTTGTTGATAGATTTAGGGTTCTAGACTGTTGCGTGATTTTTTTTTGTGAATTAGGGTTTTGAAATTGGAATTGCTGAAATTCAGTTTCAGTTTCAAAAAGGCCAATGAATGCGTATGATCTGTTATGAGAAATTGTAGGAGGCATTGAAGGGACAAACAAAATGACTATCATACCCCTCATTTTACATGTAGTATTACCTAGTCACCAAATTCTTCCAATTTTACCTTTTGAGTCAGCATTAAACTGCCTAGTCATCATGCACTAATTCATAACTTGTCTATTATATAGGTAGAAATGTGTTAAATTTTAGCGAAAATTTTGTATATGACCTATTGGAATACGTGTAATCTAGTAATAACACTGACAATTTTTTTTTGATATAACCTTCTAAATCGCGCATTGGCTCGAGTGATTTACATTTGGACACGTGTCGGGTTTTTAGTGATTGGTGAGAAAAATAAAAAAAATGTAGATCGCGCATGGTCTCGAGCGATTCACAATTTTTTTTTTGCAAGTACGTTGAAATAATTTTGTATATAGTTTTAGGTATTGTTTTAAGGTTTATGGTATATGATGTTGTGTTTATTGAAAATCTTGATCCTGGACATTTTTGCATACGTATTTGGATACTCATATGTTTTATTTAAAATTGTTTATTTGCTAATCTGTGTAGTCTTTGATGAGCTTTACTTAGTGAATTAGAATTTATTAAAATTAGTAATAATATGCATAAGATATGATGGTGCAAAGTGTGTCAGTTGGTCATTTAAAAAAAAATTTAAAAAAAATTGTAAACCTACATTTTTGCAATTATAAAAGTTGGAATTGAAAGCATAAAAAAGTTAAACGTTAGTTCATTAAAAAGCATTACAAACATGAGAATCACCAATCTCTAGTAGAGTAACAATGCCAAACTTATTTAGACGATCAAATGAGCCTATGTAACGATCAAAAAATACCTAACGCAGTTTACTCGGGAAAAAGACTCAAGTATTCAAGTTCTAAAAAACCACAACTGTTATTTAATTATATTACATTATACACACTAACTTAAAATGGCCAATTAAAAATAGTCAACTTATTTTTGACATACTTAAATTATGCCCAAGTGAGTATCCAATAGAATTAGAATACGTTTCGATGCATCATTCTCCTTTTGTACGGACTAGCGACATACAATGGCGACCAATACGTTTGTACGTTTGCATTCCTAATAAGGAGATAGATGTTGGTCCTACACTATGAACCCACAGATATTTGTTCCATCAAGTACTTCTACATCATTTGAGCTAATCTTACCATCCAGTATCAGGACAACATTTCTACTCTCCACACCTAATATAACAGAGCTGCAATATGCCTAGAACAACAAAGGCTAACAACATCACGTCGTATAATTGAGCAAATTACTTGACAACATCCATAATTATACTATTCGATGGCCTTTGTCAATATGTCCTCCCATATTAAACATGACAAAACACCCGTCGCCTAAAAGGAATACGCAATTTGGTGTCAAACTCAGCGCCAATTACACACACTCAAATCTCCTTAACCCAGTTACTTACGGCAGAATCGTTCTCTCCAAATGTTATAACTAAAATCTTTATTTAATGGGTAAATGCAAACGGAACATTTTCATCATCATCATTTTCATCATCCAATTTGTCCGGCCCTACAACATAAGAATGTAGGTTATATAAATTCTCTCTAAACAAACAAATTTTGATCAAAATACCCAACCAACAACAGGATTATCTAAACAGTGCTTCCCGATCAGTCCACTTAAGTTTCTGTTTTAATTGTTTTAAGCAATGTTTAACATTACTTCTACATGTAACACAGAACAGCGGGGTACCTCAAATAAACAAATAAATAAATAACCATATATTACTACACATATATTACATCAGATAATAAAATAGTCAAATGATACAAAATAAAAATATATACCTAGTAAGTCCCGCTCAAAACCCTCTTATAATACACCAAATAGCATAGACAAACAACGCCACCACAAAAAACCTTCCTCAACCCCCGCAAATGGTACAATCAACAATGAAAACAACCTCAAACAATGAAACCTTCAATAGAACTTCACTTTCTTTCTTTTTTAACTAAATTAAAGGACTATCTCACCACATACTATCAACTTCCTTTATATCCTATACAAATGGTCATACGTGACTAAACTATTGCAGAGATAAGTGCCGGTATTATTTATTCATGCAAGAAAAGCCCTACACAGAATTACAAAAAAATTATCGCCATGCGAGATTGCGCAGCTACATGCATAATTCCAAAATACGATGTCAGTTTTCTAATGTAAATCCCCCGCATTGATGCGCGATATTACATAACAAATTCAATAGGGCTCACAAGTTGATTTCAGTCTCGATAATTTCTAAGGTGCCCAAAAAACAGTGACACTATGCCACAAAAAAAAATCGCTCGAGCCAATGCGTGATTTAGAAGGTTATATCAAACATAAATTAGATCAAACTCAAATGGATGATGAAGATTTGTTCTTTGTATGTGAGGAGAAACCGGTATGCAAATGAACTTTTCTTAACCAATGACATATATGAGATTCGTTATTGTCTTTACTATCTGTTTAATTTATCGAATATTTATAATTGCTTTTAATAATGCTCCGACGCAAGGTGTGGCAACAAGGACCAATATGGTGAAAAACAGTTTGGAAGTGAAAGTCAAAGACTCTTTTAACACATCATCTGATCATCATATGTGCAAGTGAAAATCCCTTCTAAAAAAAATAAAAGAAGGAAATGGATGAAAAGAAGCAAAAATGGAGGCGTTGCTCATCATCTTCTGGTGGTGATTCACATGTTAATAATCTTGATGACGGTTGTTTGATGCATATTTTTAGCTTCTTATCTCCTATCCCAGGTTATTATTAATTATACATCTTCTCTTTTTTTATTTCATAATAATCCATCTATAATTCTTTTGCCTTTAATTACTGGTTTCTTTTTCTATAATTCTTTTGCTATTGTGTATTCTTTTAATCAAGATTTATGACCTTAATGTACTAAAGTTACAAATTTTGAGGTTAACTAATCAAAGTTTTAAGCTTTGGTAATCAGGATTGGTTAGACATTTGCTACACATTTTATAACACTTAACCTATTTTTAACCCAAATGAATTTTTAATCCACAAGCGGCGATGGCCAATTCCTTCTCTAGCGGTTTTTGCCGGTGGTGGTGTCAGAGAGAAAATGGTGAGGGTGATGTGTAGCATTTTAATTCATGGAGAAAACAAGGTGATATGACTATATGTGGTTTATGCTTGGACTTAGGTAGAATGAACTTGAAGATTAAGCGAGCTTAGGGATATAAATGCTTTATAATATCATATGGTAATTAAGACCTTACAACAACAACAACAACGATATACCCAATCCAGCCGGAGCAGGGTATTGGAAAGACCTTACGGTTCCCATTAATCTTATTACGTAACATAGATCTTGTTATGTATGACTTTCCAGCTATCGTTATTGGTAACCTGAGAACAAAAAGCTGGTGCATTTGATTGTATGATGTTTGAATTTATAAATTTTAATCCCACAATTAGTTGATCTTAGAATGATTGACATGCTCAAGGTTGTAAAAATCGGTCGGCGGTCGACCACCGTCAAGCTAAATCGGTCTTGGCGGCGATATATCGGTTTCTCGGCGGGGACCCTAAATTATAAAGGAATTTATTTTAAAAAAAAATATTATCAATATCCTAACAAAATAAGTCAATAACTAAAAAGTTTAACATGCTTGAAAAATAAAAACCATAAGTCCATAATTAGTTTAATAAACTTAAATAAAACCATAAGTCTAATAGTGATATCGTCTTCTACTCTTCATCTCCGCAATCTTTTGACCGAGTTTGACCAATTTTGACCGCCTTTGACCGAAACCGATAAATGTCACCGATATAGGAATTTCTTGGCGGTGGACCGCTGGCAACCGAAATATCGGCCGCCATGACCGATATTTACAACACTGGACATGCTACATAAGTACAAATTATAACCCCACTACAAGGCAGAAATGGAACATAAAGATGGTGATTATTGTGCGCTGATATGCAATAATTTGGTTTTGATGATCAACGATTGATCTAGGAATAGAGTTTGGGCACACCAAGTTGATAGGAAAGTTGCTTCCTCTGAAGGAATCGTATTTGTACCTCCTAAACTTAACAAGTAAGGATATGGAGTGGAAGAAATTAATAATCCTTATGAGGTGGAGTTTGCTGTTGAATGGGAAATATAACCTTATGAGGTGGAGTTTGCTATTGTGTAAACGCTATCAGATAAGCTCTGTAGCAGTTGCTTGGTCCATCCTAAGTAATCTTTGTTTGGATCACAATAACAGATTCTATGGTTAAAGCCTTGAAGGTTGATGCCAGTGGTCTTATGAAGGCAGCTCTTTGTTGTGGTAGTTTTAATGGCAGCTAGGATATATAACATTCTTCCAGTCTTTCACCACCAAATATGTCAATGGAAAACATATTATCTGGTGTATTACTTTGGTATACATAGATAAAATGACATATAGAAAACTTAGCAAAGGCGTTAAAAAACACGAATGAAAAAGATAATTTCACATCAGTCAATTGATGTCACCCCATCAGTAAAACCTAGGGAACTACAACTCTTTTCATAGGAAATGAAAGGCTAGATCTTGAAGAACATGAAAAAAGCTAAACAAAATGCATTCCGTAAGTAATGAAACGCTAACATGATGATGGAAAACATGTATCGGAGATCCCAAAGTTGTCCCGGTCTTCAGCCTTCTATTTTATTTGAAATACTTTTCTTCCATCATCAAATACTTTCTGCCATGTTTATGTAACGAGTATATCATATTAGACTTTTTCAACATACTTCCCTTTATTTTGGTGATACTGATGTTATTCGAAACACATGCCTTGGAAGTCGGAAGTTATGTATCTCATATTAACTTAGATTTCTGTAAATCTTTCGAGTATTGAAATGAAAGTTTTTCAACTAATAGAGGACTGAATAACAGTCATGTGAATATGAATTTTTATAGTATCACAAATTGGTGTTGAGTTTGCAGATCGGTATAACACAGCCCTCGTTTGCCACAGATGGCTTTTCTTGGCATGTCATCCTCGCCTATGGTTGCGAGTTGACAGGGCTGTCAAATCCTTAACAGAATCTGGCGTCTTTCCGAGCATTGAAGAAGCTGTTTCAGCTGCAAGGTTTGTAGCTTGCCTGCTGTTTATATCAAATACTCTATAATCACGTAAAGTATTAATATGGACTTCTGATAACCAATCAGGCCAGGGGATACCATATTGATTGGAGCAGGGGGTTTCCATTTTGCTTCAAATATTCAAATCAATAAACCATTGTGCTTGGTATGTTATATAGCTCACTAAACTTTCACCCTAAATCTGATTGTTTGGTGATTCAGTTTGTAATAGGCATCTGTATTTTCCCATTAAATTGCCGTATCTGTAACATAGGTTTCTATGCATATTGTATGATTGTATCTGCTTGTATGTTGTGAATGAACTTTAGCTTGCTCTCACTTGACTAGATTTTCACCGTAAAACATTACGATTATCGTATATAAACTCATTTGTTCAGATTGGAGGGGGTGATGATCCAGATGATACAACACTTGTATGTTCCCGAGGCTCAGACAGGTTTGTATATGTCAAACTTTTTTTTTCTTTGCCTAATTCTAATTTCTTTTAACGATCTTGAGTTGTAAACGTTAAAGGTCAAAATATGGTTCCTGATTAAAATTGAAATATTGAAGCACCAGGAGTGTAAACATATAATTTATCCTTAGTTGATGCACTACTCCAAGCTATTTAATGGATGATTTGCCTGACCCTGGGGTAGGCAAATCTTGACCCATTTACTAAACATGGGTTGGTCGGGGGTTACTTCCTGGTTTTTAAGGGTCAAACGAGTAAAATATTAGTTCCATGAAATGGGTCAAAGGAGTTAAATTTTGCCAAATGACTCATTCTAATGCATACAATTTTATTTGACACCCTACCTAATCAAAACGGGTGGCCAACCCTCCTTTTTTGCTACCTCTGGATTTAGTTTAGTTTGATTGCTCGAAGCTGTACGCAATTTTTGTTGTGATTTACAGCGCATTAGAGTTTCTGTCAACTTGCAAATTGGCAAACCTAACAGTAAAGGCGGAGCTGGGGTGTTGCTTGCTTCATAGAAGCGGTAGACTTATCATCGAGGACTGTAATCTGCAATGCGAGTCCAATCCCTTAGACTATCTCTCCTATGCCATTATCACCACAGCTGGCGGCCGTGAGTCATTACCATCTTCCATTGCAAAGAAAAATGGTGATAGCGTGTCAGTTTCTCAGACACGAATAAAGGGTGGTGCAAAAGCAGTTCTGACTAGCGGCACACTTGCACTACAGCGAGTCCGTGTCATATATGCACGGACTTCTATATTGTTCTGGTTCGATGTAGTTCACCAATTGTAGTTGTATAACTTCTCTAATCCCTGTTGTATGATTATTGTGTGTAGTTAAACTTTATTTATGTTGTTGGTTTCTGAATTTTAATTTTGTTTGATTGAAGTAATTGTTGGTTGTCAGCTTGTTGCACAATGTAAGTGTGGTTGGCCTGTGAATAATGATGAGCTATTGCTTGATATTCATAGAATCAAAATTTTATGTATATCGAAGAACAATGGCTCATATTGAGCATGTGTGTTTGTTGTTTTGGCTTATGGGATTTTGGTTTAGGTTATCAACTCAAACTGATACTGGATTTCTTTGTGATGATTGCAGATACAAATCGAATTATGATTTGATTTGGTTTGGTATGGTTCTGAACCAAGTAAGATAGTTTTACAACGATTAGTATTACCATATATAGGCCGATCTTACAAAGACGAGAACGAGACAACCTTACTAAATAATGTATAAATAAATACTACTAGTAGAAAGTTATTCAACAGTGTAACAAAAACTAGCAAATATATAAAACAATAAGTTATGTACTGAGTTCAACAAACGTTGAGGGTATAGATCCTTTTTTTTAATGAATCGATCAAACCGGCCATAATTATTTAAGGGTCTACATACTTTTGTCGGTTCCAAATGTGTAGCCCCTATAATCATGTAAAAAAGTTGAAAAAAAAACCCATAAAAACCATAAGATGAATTTTGATTTAACTTTGTTATAAAGATGTAGTAACACAAGCATTGAAATGATGATTACATGAATCAAATGGGTCCATTGAAAGACACCAAGCGCCTAAATTGCTCCCAAGGCTTAATCCAAACAATAGCCACGTAGTAATTATTTTGGACATGATCACCATCCAATGCTGCTGCGATGGTGAGATTGTAATTCATTCCAGCCACAACTTGGCTTTGTCCTTGAACCACATTTCGAAACTGGAGAGACGCCGCTTGGTCGTTCTTGTTATGCTCGTCTATCGCGAATTTGCCAATATCGACTATGGCAGGGTCAGTGACATTTGGAATTGGCTTCCACCCGCCTAAGAGTGTCCCTTCGCCCAATGCGTCCAAGGAAATGAAGAAACATATGAAGAACCAAATCAGAAATGTGATCGACTGATATTGCATCTTGGTAAAAATGAAATGGTTTATTATGTGAAAGTTACAAGAGATAAATGAGAGTGTTAGTTACTACTTGTACGTGGTTTGTTGGTTATATATAGAGGAGGGAAATACAAGAGTTTTATTCATCTAATAACGCTTTTAATACACGGTATCTGAGCACTTCTACTTCTTTCTCGATTTTTCGTCATTCCCTTTATTCATAATCATTGGCAAATACGCTAATATTTACGTATAAAAAGAAAACATATCTGCTAAAAACTTTTAAAAAATGTGTAATGTTGTTAGACTAAAATACAACTACCTATTTAAACTATAATTGCACCAACTTTTTTCACTCTCACTTAATTCACACTTTCATACTAATATATACAAAAAAAATTTGCACACGCAAATTAACTTTATAATCACCATTATATACGGATGATCGTCCAATCGCCTCGTTTGAATCTAAGATTGTTTTCTATTCTCTTTTTCTTGCTATTTCTTAGAGTTTTGACTTGGCTTAACCCGGTCTTCGTTAGTTAATTCACAGTTAGATCTTTATCATAACTTTAGGGTTTGCACATGACACATGCTATTTTTTTCAAACAATAAAAATAAACTTTCATCAAAGGAATGTAACAAAAACCAACATCAAAGACTTTGAACTAAATGTAATAAAAATTTGATAGACTATATACACTCAGGCACGCACTGTATTTTTTATTTTTCATTTTTTTTGGTAATCATGGCCTTCTATCTTTTGACTGAATAATCCACGGGGTTTGAATCTACCGTTACACAGACTCAAACCAAATAAAACCCTCGTTTTTCAAGAGATTGGATCGAGTTGCCACTTCAAAGTTGTTTGCACATAGCATAAATTGAACTTGAGACTTCACATATTATGATAGTCACTTGAACGATAAGGACTGCATTCTTTGCGCTTGTTAGAAAGTGTGAACCTGTTAGTCGATTGTTCGCACTTATATGTATGTATAAAGATTTTTATGTTTTATGAGAATAAAGTCATTATATATTCGCACATAAAATTGAGTAGAATCTTTATTGGCTTTCATAAGTGTGTACAAATACAAAAGTTACAAAGTTTTTGACACTCCTTTTCTTTACACTTGATCTTGCGCTGAAAGATTAGGCCTCACCAATCGACTCTACACTAATAAGTGCCAACATTTTTCCACGCAAGTATAATAAATACGAAAAAATTGAACTTTTTATTTGCATTTTTTTACGTAAAGTCGGAGTATAACCACTGCAATTAGCTCAAAATTAAAATTTTAGACCAAATCAGCAAATGTGGAATAAAGTCGTGGATCGATCATAAACCACGAGAAAGTAATGACATTATGGCATGAGTTATGATATATATGCCTAACAATGAGACCTAACAAATCATTTTTCTTATGACATTTACTGTGGCCTGTCGGTTAGGCACAAACCAATGGGTGTTTTGTTTGGCCAAAACGTGTTTTCAAAGCTAGATTAAACACGACTTTACATCAATATAGACCACCAATTCTCTAAATATAAATATACAAAACATAGTTATTTATTTTCTCATCAAAACAAAAATACTTTATTTTTCACTCTTTTTTAAAATATAATATGCATTTTGCAAATGTCAAATCACTAAACGACAAAAAATACACCATCGTGATGCAAATCTTTTCATATTCCATTAGATGGACACTTTGATATATTTTCGATAAAAACTTTTTTGATTTTTTTACTGAAATATGCGACTGAAAAACTCACATTGAAAATCACGTGACATATCAAAAAATCGCATGATTTTCAAATATAATTTTAAAATAACAAATAAACTCTGATTTTACAAATCACATATAATATTTTCAGTTGTAAATTTTAACTAATAAAAATAAAACTTGAAAAAAAAGTTCGCCGAAAATATATAGAAGTGCCCATATATAGAAAAATATATAATTCATGTCACGATGGTATGATCCATTTTTCGTAACAATTAACGGTCCGTGAAATTATTTTTTCTAAAGTTTTTTATTTTGATAAAAAAAACAAATAACAAAAAAATTATCTTTTTTTTTTTAGAACGGGCTTGTTAGTTTTTAGTGGTTCAGGGTCCAACAATGACATTTAATTGGGCAGTATGCTGTACCATGAACCCGCCTGTACTTCCTCCTATTCCGCCTGAAGGGGTAAAAGTCCCCGGTGGGACTCGAACTCGAGACCTCCCCTAGCCAAACATCCCCTCCCCAAGCTCCTAAGAAATCTTGGTGGCCAGTTGGTTTAATTGTATCTTTAAAGAATTTGGAGCTTTTCTCTAAATTTTGATTAAGCACTTTCTATTCCTTTTTATGTTTTGGTTTCCACCTATTCTTCTTTTGTATATTGTCTTAAACGAGATGGTCGGCTTTCGCTTCGCTGCGGGACGACTGGTAGGCGTCGTTGTTGTAGATGGCGGAATGGGTTGTCTGAGATGGGCATTTCAGTTCTGCTATGGTGTTGGGTGATCTTCGTGTGTTACAAAACATTAGGAATTTGGTGTACTGTTTGCTGCCAAATACATACTGTAGCCAACACAAAAGATTTGATCAAAGAAGAAGTTGTTGGTTAATTCCGTTAGTCATTAGTCCGACAGTGAAAGCGCGGCGGGCTGTTTATGTTCGACATGTTCAAAATATGACTAAATAATACTGGTACTTCTATACACTTTCTATCACAACAAATAGATACTGTGTAATAAGTAAAAAGCCCTCAAAACTGAGTCTAGCAAATTTTCATTAAGCTTCTAACTTCTTAGTCCATCTGAAGAAATGCAGTTGATATACTAAATAGCAAGCATTTATATAAACAATGTAATTACCCTTGAGGCGAGAAGCAACATTGCTATTAGACAGTAACTGTTGCAAACACTGCTTGTTGAGGGCGACATTCTTATTAGACATAGATGGGGAGACCAAAAGCTTTTCGGTTGGAGGCATACTGATCATCTCAACTTCTTTTTGGAATGGACATTCACAGCCCGCAATAATCACCAGTCGCAAGCTGAGATGTCATTCAATTCAGTAAATGATACCCCTCCCGCCTCACAATATTGTTGTCATCGAGAGGGCTTTTGAACCCTCCTCCGGAAGACTCGGTCGCTCGAGCGTTAACCACTTCCTCTTTGTTATTACCTGTAGTTTTTGTTCCAGCATGTTGTTATACAGTGTTAATCAACTTATACAAAGTAATGCTTCTAAAAAAACGCAATAAACAGATAAGTTTTGGCAGGTTGGGTTTAGTGTTGTGACCGTTACATATGATCACCGCGTCAAATACCTCAACCGAATTCAGCCCGCTAGTTTTCGACTCAACCACGAATTCGGTCATTGCAGTAAAAGAAGTAGAGGTTAAATTTAATAATTAGTACATATCTACCATTAGCTCGAATCACTTTCTTGCAAATAATTACACTCGAACTTGGTGGCGAACTCAACACCTCTTACGAGCTAACAATGCTTTGTTTTATTTCAGTTACAAAGCATATGAGTTGGGTCTAAACTTTGTAGGTCCAACGCTCAACACTATCGCAAAAATTTGAATCAGCTTAATACGATCCTATTAGATAGTAATAATAATATATTAGATTAGTTGAACGGGGTAGTTGGCCTAACCAATTGTATAAACGGTATCATTTATTTAACAAATCTCATGCCAAGTCAAGGAAAACATATTATTTCTTTTATTTGTTACTACTATGTTGCAGGTAAAACCAAAAACTTTTTCTTTCATCACTACTAATCTATTTCTTTCATTTATATGTTGGAAGACTATGTGCAACTCACAGTGTTCTCTTTATCATCAATTTAGTTCCCTCACTTTCTTTTTCTTACTAGGCCTCTGAATTGTTTATATATAAGCATGTTGCAGCCACTTAAACAAGGCATCAAGGAAACCAATTTAACAATCATACATGTTAAAAATCTTATACCATGATAAATTACTATCGATAAACATCTAACATATACAAAGTCCTGATTTTTTTCTCGAACTGATTATCTTTTAGGATATATATTAATCTATGGTTGTTTTCATCCACTCTTCTCCTTCATTTCTCAAGTTCTTGTGCCTCAAGCTCTTGTGTTCTCTTGTAAATACGAAGTCATTATGTACCAAGTCCTTATGTTCTCTTGTAAATACCAAGTCCTTGTTCCTCAAGTCCTTGTGTTCTCTTGTAAATACCAAGTCCTTGTTCCTCAAGTCCTTGTGTTCTCTTCTAAATACCATTATTTGAAATATCTCCGAGTCCCTGTAATTTTAAATAACACTTGGGCAAGTAAATAACATGTACATTAAGAAAAAAATTGATTTGCGACTTATATAAACACAATAAAGTGAAAGTGTAGTTAATCTTAAGTAACTTTGCATGTTGATATAGAAAACGGCATTTCACCTTATACCACTGTAACTCCCTTTGCATTTGTAGAGCTGCTCCGGAAACCACATTGAGTTTGTGTATAGGTTCCAATCGTCCAGCCAACTGCCACAAGTAATTCACATCTTTGTCTATCAGTATTTTATTTAAAAAGTTATTTAAACTATCCAAATTTGACATAAATGACAGATTTAAACCAACACAAAAATCAAGTAATTCACATCTTTGTCTATCAGTATATTATTTAAAAAGTTGTTTAAACTATCCAAATTTGACATAAATGACAGATTTAAACCAACACAAAAATCAAGTTGGTACAACATTTTTGAGTTAGCTAATTTCACATTTGTATTCAGAATATGGCATTATGATATACATACACAAGTGAATGCTAGAAAATGAGATAAACCAGAAAGCCCTTTTAGTATATCATTGTAGATTGAAAGCTTACGAAAAAGCCAAATGAATCGAAGAAGTATAGTGACATAATTAATAAGTTGTCAAGATAACTAGACTAGAAATGAGATTTGATATATATGAACAACCACAAAAATTGTTGTATTGCACAAGTGCAAGTGTATGTGATTGATAAATTAACATAATAAAATGAAAACGGGTATGGTAAAATACATACCTTGTAGCTGGTCGCGGGTGGAGTATTTGTAATAAGCATCCACTTTCTTCCACACGTCATTTGTTTTGTGGATGCGGAAGGCCGTACAAACCACATCGTGGCTTAGCGAACCGTAGATCAATATGACAAGTGCATCTGATCTTTTCGGCCCGACAAAACTTTTGTCTGCCTTGTTTTTAGAATCACCATTCTCCTTGGTGGGTTTTAATCTGACATCGAGGAAAACGTTCTTCATACCATGGCTCTCAATAAGGCATACGATCTGTTCAAGCCACCAATCGCAATGGGTTTGATCACATAGATTTACGCAGTTGATGCATGAAGAAGCCATTAGAGTGGATCAAGCTAGCTAGCTATAGATCTGATCTGAAGAACACGTTAATGTTGTATGTTAGTATTTATATACTAAAAGCCGCTTGATGCAAGTGGACACAAGTGGTTGTATGGTTTATGATATTTTGGCATCTCACTTTAATTTTCACTTTAATAATGACTGCACATGGTTTTAAATTCAAATTTCTTCTACCACGCGGGTTTGGTTTAGTAGCATTAACCTTTTAAATTGAATGGGTGTATTTTTATTTCTTTGACAAACATTCATATATATACTTGAACAATTCAAATAATATGCTCTTGCACCTAAACATTTGATTCTAAACAAGACTAAGACTATGATTTACATAATAAATTAACTGAGCTTTAATATAAAAAAAATATAATACTGTTTTATGACAAGTTTTTAGCTTCTCTTAAAACCTTTACATGTTCATGACAAACCAGGAGCTGTACAGTCCCGAGACACCCATAGATTTTTACGGTAATGTTAGTTTTTGAAAAAAAATCTGATTTTTCTTAAATTTATCTAAAATGCACATAATCTATCGAAATATGTTTCTAGTGTCACTTTTTAACTCTATTATATTATTGGTTCCAAAAAATTGTGCATCCGATCATATTTGGTCTGGTTTCGTATCCATATCCATGTACATGTTGATTGGAATTAAAAACATCTAACAGATGTTTTTGAGATAGAAAACTCATTGGAGATGAAGTGTGCGAGTTTACAATGTATTTTTATTTCCAGATTTACAAAAACTTTTGAAAATCTGTCCAAAGAGGTTGAAAGTTTGGAAAACGACATTTTAGCCACTGTGAAGGTGGATCTCATCTGAAATACACAATGACAGAACTAGCTTTATATTTTTAGCAAAAGCAGCCTCTCAGATGTGGCATAATGGTCTTTGATTACTTACGGATACATGTAACATTTATCAATCTAAGTTATCTAAGAGGATGTAGTTAAAGCGTATGCAGAAAACATGAAATATCTGTGACAAGACTCCTCTTTTACAAGTCGTCTGACTCATGAAATTGCAAACTGTTGGGAAATTAACGAGCTTTCTTTGTATTTGAAGCTGGCACATCACACACAAATTGATGATGGCCTTAACAGAAGTATATGTAGCCAGGGAGGACTGATCACTCCCTTTTCCATGTTAATAGACAACCAAAAATGGCTGCAAGGCTTTCCAAAAACAATTTGGGACAAAACAGATTACTTAAGTTGAAAGGTTCACATACAGTGCTAAACCGAAACTGATTCCCTTGCCTCAAAACTTCGCTCTCTGGTCGTCACTGATCCAAATTGTTAATAAATCCAGCGTACAGCAATGATCACAAATATTCTGGACTATAGATATATGAGACAAACTGAAAGATTGCGCCAAAAAGTGTCAAAAAATATAATACGACTTGACTTGGGTTATATTTAGAACAAACTTTTTTTTTAAATAGAGAAGATTGTTCCTCGAACCAATTTTTACTCAGGTCTATATCTTCTGGCTTGGCCTCCGTTACCCATTTTTTCGCCTTTAATCGCTCATGTAGTAGAAGCAACAGGCAACACATGCACCATGTGTCTTGGTGTTTTTGCCTATACTATTTCCATTGAGTTAGGTGTGCAGACCACACAACTGGCAAGACCGCAAGACTATTTTGAGTCCCTGTATTCGTCTCTAAACAGCATGTATAACATATCATTTTCCTTCTAATAACCATACTATCCCGCTTTCTATAGGATCTTTTTTTTTAACGGCAAGTTAGTAGTATTCGAGCCCACAGTGACATCCAATTGGGCAGTATGCAAGCCCTGAACCTTCGCCTTAGGGGATAAACCCCACTCATGCTTCTATTGATTTCCGCCCCTGAAGGTCCATGGTGAGACTCGAACCTGAGACCTCTCCAAGGATACCTCCCCAAGGTTACCCTTGGTGGCCAACTGAGCTAGCCCAGTTGGTTACTATAGCTTGAGATATCTAAATCTTTCTTATCATGACAAATATCCAAAGAAGAACGCGATAAAAATCATCTAACATCATTAGGCAAGATATTCAGGCTTGAGGAAGATTGTTTTTGGGGTTTTCTGTCGTATGAAAGGCAAGAGTTAAAGCAAAATAGGATAACAAGTAGATAAATGGAGCAGATATCTACGACAAGCCATCTGGTGTCGATCACAAGGTTATACCAAGCCTCATAAAAGACCAAAAACACACACAATATATTTCAAAGCTGAACAGATTGCACCTTGCACTTGGTAGGCTCAACCTGACTGATGGTAACTAGCAAATGATGCAATGTAGATTCAAGTCGCAAGCACAAACAAATACAGAGATATTCCTTCTGTGCATAAGTAAAAAAGTTTGATCTAAAACCTCAAAGCTTTTATGTAATAACTCTAAATCTGTAGGTCTTTATCATGTTATGAGAAATTAAAAGATAGATCTAGCCAGATTGAACTATAGCATAGTAATCGAACAAGAAAAACAGAACCTTAATTAAATAAGCAGAATAGCAGATTAACATCTCATAAAAGAAATATGAATGATTGGAGAGTCATAAGCATATTTATACACCAACAATAGTAAGCTCATGAGAGTATCAACTGAACTAGCCTAATGGCAATGTAAGCTAGCAATCGTAACCTTCACTAAGTGCAAAACACATTTTTTTCATTTAACATTAGCCATGAACCAAAACCAACTCAATAAATCTCTCCTATGTAGAGAGTGCACCTAAATAACAGTGCAACATATTACAAACACGAGTTATCAAATAACCGGAAGTTGGATATAGAATTACCAACTTTACCGTTCCATAAGTACTATATATACACATCAAACTTCTAACGTTAAGGGGATTATTTCACAACCTTGTTCATAAAGAGGATGAACATATATCCTCAACCCCATCTAAACAGACACACAAACCAATAACCAACATTTTATGCAGAAACACAGAGCTCCGTTCCCTGGTTCCAAGTTATAAGGTTTAACAATTATATGTAGATTAATATAATAAAGCAAATCAAACCCGCCAATTACACTCACGAGCAACAACTTGGGCAACGAATCAAACCGTTTTCATTGCAATCAGGACATCTTTTCAACATATCATCATCCTCATCAAACACCTTCTTACTACCACTACAATTCGCACATGGAACAAATCTAACATCCCCACAAGCCTTACACACCTCCCATGCACCACTTGATCGAACCGGAAGCCCTTTTAACATCGTAGCAAGCTGACCAGTCTCATGAAGCTGTTTAACAACATCAGCACCACCAATATGCTTCCCTCTCACAAAAACCTGTGGCAAACTAACGTTTTTCGCACTCAATACACGCAACAACTCCTTCCTATATTCGGCATCCATGGATATATCTCTTTCATCAATTGTAACCCGAAAAAACTTAAGTATCATCCTAACTGAATAACAATCCTCATATGTTCGTCGAATACCACGTAAACTAGTGAAATAAACAACAACTCGATCTTCTGTACCAGGTAACTGAATTGGGTCAGAAACAATAGATTCCGATTTCAATTTCGATGCTTTTCGACTTTCTTTTCGAGACTCGAATAAGTTACATAAGCTTCTAACCTTTCCTTTAATAGAATCGGCTACTTTGACTGATTCAGATCGCTGCAATGATGAATAATTAAAGGGTTTTACAGGAATATCAACTGATGCTGAATTAATAGTATAAGATCGGTTAAAAGGTTTCTTGTCATCAGAAGAGCCATACATGTTTTTTTTTTACGTTTCTTAAAAAGATTATAAATTTAAGGTTGTTTTGAAGAAATAAATGAAGGGTTTTGTTTAATTATGTTAAAGGTAGGTGGGTTTGTAAGATCTTGCTTAAATTTTGATTAAAAATGGTGGAATTTGAGGCAGAGATAAGAGGGTTTGATGATGTTTGGCGTGTATTCAAAGGAAAATGACTTTTGATGTTTGCTGACCCTGTTTGTGCCCAACACAGTTTACATCACACACACACGGAGACACAAACAACATGTTGTGTTTGGGTTCTTTGTTTATTGTGGATTTAATTACAAGTCAAGATTGAGTTGCCATATCTATTTTGAAAGTTTTTTTATTGGATATATATTGTTCCTTTCTCTCACCCTTCGCTTAAAAATTACAGTAGTTGTTTTTTAAAATTTGAAATTATTAGGCCCGGTTTGTATATGTGTTTAAAATTACGATTTGGATTTGGATTTGGATTTAAATTTGAATTCAGAATTGAATTTAAATATGATATAAGAGAGAGAAAAATATAAAAGTTAAAAGAATAAGATAATTTTTTTTAAATATTTGTTATTTATTAAATAGAAATTATGACAAAAATCATATCTATATATAATAAAATTAAATTAAAAAAAGAATGTGTGATTACCATGAAGATATGGCCCAC
This sequence comes from Tanacetum coccineum, assembly GCA_026074375.1. Taxonomy (NCBI): domain Eukaryota; kingdom Viridiplantae; phylum Streptophyta; class Magnoliopsida; order Asterales; family Asteraceae; genus Tanacetum; species Tanacetum coccineum. Next base: position 50,851 of record BQNB010005690.1, read on the forward strand.
CAAGTTGAATGTTGTAACATAAATCTATATTTATACTCCTTATAAAAAGAATTTGAGATTATTTTGAAAGTTGAAAAACTCATATTCTAAGCAATGTTGAAAATTAAATGCTGTAAACTATCTTTGGCAATATTGAATCTTGAAACGGAAATCAGAGTTTTGCATAGTCACAAATCAATTAGCTGTCCATCGCAAATCATTTACTTCCTGTAACATCAGGGAATTCTCGAAATTTTAAAGGACTATTTTAACCTTGGACGATTTCGAGTCTGACTTGACTTTTTGACTTTTGGTCTTTTATTGTCACATAAAAACGATTACCGCATAACTGGTAAAATTTTCGGAACATATTTCAATAATAAATCGTATTTATTATTACACACCTCGAGTACAAAGTTATTTTTAACTTATTTGATTCGAAAACGAAAAAGGATATATATTAATTCATAGTTGATTTATCAAAACGAACCACTAAATTACGTTTTCACGATTCGGACCCTAAAACAATTTGATGTAAAACGATATTTCAGACAACTTTTTAGTTTTACCCGAGACTTGAAAACAAGCAGAAGAGGGCTAAAACAGCCCCGCGAAGTTTTGAAACTGCACGCAACGTGTGCCGACACAAAAATAATTAAATTTATTTTTGATTATCACTATTTATTTAATAAAAATATTAAATAAAATCATCTAACATTCTATTTCAAAAGCGTTTGTTGATAACGCGAATGTTCGAGTTGACATTCATTTTTAATTTCGGTCAAGGTATAGCCGGGTCACAAAATAAGTAACAAATATTTTTATAAATGTTATAAAAATATTATCAAGTAGATACTCATTTTTATCGGAAAAATGATTCCGAACGCAATGGCGTAATTTTCGTATTTTAATTCATCCGTTAAGCGGCTCAAACGAGTCCCGAACCATTATTTACCAAAATTTACACTTTTGGTCCCTGTGAAATATTTATAAATTCACCCTCCAACATATTAATACTTGTCACCTTAAATTTTAAGTTTTATATATAAATAAAAATTATATATCATTTGTTCATTTTTAAGAAGAATAACACACACACACATATTAATATGCTCTCCCCCTCCCACCTCCGGCCACCGCCGCCGACCACCATGCCGCCGTCGCCGGAAAACATTTCCGACGAGTGTTCCGGCCAAAACCAAAAATGGTTCTCATTACCCGATCTACCCGATCCCCTATGCCACTCGCGCCTCCACCCCTCCACTACCACTCAGCCGCCGCCCCCTCTCTCTTTTCGGCTGCTGTCCCGCGACGGCCACACCCCCGCCATCATCATCATCTTCACGTTATCATCATCATCACCATCACCAACACCCCGTCACCACCATCTCACCATCGACGCCATCTCCACAGAAAAACCACATAAGGGTGCGTTCGGTTTTGTTTTTGGCCCAAGAGGGGTGCGTGTGGGTTGGGTTTTGCACCAAAAAGGAGCGTTTGATCTCGCCACCACCAAGCAGGGTGCGTTTTGGTTTTACTAGCACCAACATGGTGCGTTTTGGCTTTGTTTATGACCCACTAGGGTGCGTGTGGGTGGCAGCCACCACCAAGGGTGCGTTTGGCAGCCACCACACCACCAAGGGTGTTTGTTTTGTGGTAACCGAATAGGGTGCGTGTGGTTTGTTTTAAGCAGCTAGGCTGCGTTTGGTTAGGTAGAAAACAACCAAGGGTGCATTCGGTTTGAAAATAGCAGCTAGGGGTGTTCGTTTGGTTTTAAAAACACACAAGAGGGGTGCGTTTGATTATTAGTAACAGAAAAAGGGGCGTTTGGTTTGGCATATAACAGGTTTAGGGTGCGTTTGGCTGAGCAGGTACACCAAAAGGGTGCGTTTGGCTTAACAAAAAACGTAGAGGGTGTGTTTGGTTGGCTGTGAACAGCCAAGGGGTGTGTTTGGTTTGGGCAGGAAAACCGTAAGGGTGCGTTTGGGTTAAGCCGAAACCCACAAAGGATGCATTTGGTTTGGCAGTTAACCAAACAGGGGTGTTTGGTTTGCTGGATAACACCGTAAGGGTATGTTTGGGTTAGCAGTTAAACCGTACGAGGGTGTTTGAGGTTAGCGGAAAAACATAAGGGTGCGTTTGGGTTAAGCCGAAACCCACAAAGGATGCGTTTGGTTTGGCAGTTAACCAAACAGGGGTGTTTGGTTTGCTGGATAACACCGTAAGGGTATGTTTGGGGTTAGCGGAAAAACATAAGGGTGCGTTTGGGTTAACATAAGTCGACAAATAATATATCTTTTTTTTTTGTTATTTTTTTCCTTATATTTTCCTTATTTTTCTTGTCTGAATTTCTGGTATACTTATAATATATTAAGCTTAGAAGAAATAGGGGTGAGAAAAAGTAAGTCTGGAGAGAGAGAAGGGATTGAGGAGAAGAAGAAGTGAGATAGTGTGAGAAGTTAAGATGAAGGAAATGGGAGAGAAGAAGGGAATGGGGAAGCAATTAAATTTAAATCCCCATCCAAAATAAGGCGCGCTCGCAGTTTTTTGTTTAGTATTAAGCAATCGGCGTGCGTTTGCACTTAAACAAGAAAGCGTTTGGGGGGTGTTTTGGTTAGCGCAGTCATTAAGGGTGCGTTTGGGTGTGCAGAAAACTGTAAGAGGGTGTTTGGGTTAGCAGTTAAACTGTAAGAGGGTGTTTGGGTGAGCAGTTTCGCACTAAGGGTGTGTTTGGTTGTGCAGGAACGCACTAAGGGTGCGTTTGGTTGAGCAGAATAACCGTAAGACTGTGTTTGGGTGAGCAGGAAAACCTTTAGAGTGTGTTTGGTTTATATAAATCGACTAATGAATATAACATAAGGTTTTATAAATATTAAAACCGGATATATTGGTGGTTTAAATTAGTTAAATAAATGTAATATTTATTATTTGGTTTAGTTTAAATGTATATATATATAATTATTATTTATAGATATTATATATATATATATAATCTTATTTATAATGTATATTTATATATATTATTTAATATTAGGGCTTTCTTTTCAGAACCATTCTTTTTTTTTTTTTTTTTTTTTTTTTTTTACAAAAAAAAATCCAACTGCGAGAACTGACAGTATCCACAAAAAACATACATGCAGCCTTTTTTTAAAAATAAAAAAAATACATGAAAATCATCGCTAATCGTGAGAATCCAACCTCTGTTCTTCAGTATCATCTTGAATCTTCCCTTCTTTTCACAAAAACATTACCACGGCCGACATATTGTTGTTGCAACACCTTTATAAGAACAAATAACTATGCACACTTTATAAGAAAAATTTTGTATTTAACAATTTTTATCAAATTCTTTTAGAACAACTATGTGTTTTTAAAAAATATAGGTTGTTTTTCAGAACATATGTGCAAAAATACAATAATTGAAGGCGTGCATGCATGTTTTTGGGTGTTTCTGTCAGTTCTCGACATAGAATTGGATCTGAAAAGAAAGTCTCACTATATATTATATATTTTATAATTAATTTTATATATTATATATGTATAGTATATATTATATATATTTATATTTTCACGCGCGAGAAATTGCAAAACGGATTGATTGAAAAAAGATTTAAGTTAGCTCTAAGATTGTTTAATTTATAATTGTACAATAAACCGATATATAAACGAAAGTTATACTTTTACAACAACGCAACTAGTTTAGTTAAAAGTCGTAACAAAACACTAAATTATAAAATATTATTTTATAATGCTCGACTAGAAGATAAAGTCATAATAATTGTAAAAGTTTTGAAAACATCGGTTTAGATATTTGAAACTTAAAACGTACGTTTACTTTTATGCAAGGACATTTTATTAATTTAATTGGTGATTTCTGAAAACGTGTCGAATTGTTTTGCTTCAGTTATTTTTCTCACGTTTCTTATATAATACTTGCAAAGTATTATATACCTCGATTATTCTTTTGGTTGTTTGTCTTTGTTATATAATTCACCATATGAATTATATACTTGTCCATTTTCCATAATGTACTTGTACGGACTAATTATTAATTCGTGCGTCTACTTTTGATTTATTTTATTTAACCAACCACAACCTATTACAACTTGGAATTCTAAATTCTTTTTATCAACCGTGTCGCGTTGACATATAACTACCCATCGGAAGCCCAATTCATTTCTAGGCTTAGTGTGACTTAATGCCGTAAGTTAAGCTGCATATAGCGGTCAACCGTTCGTCTTCCGTTGTGTTGTGCTTATTAGATGCTATCTGTCAATCGTTTCTTACATCATAGGTGAGTTTATAGCTCATGTTTTACTGGTTTTACTTTATTTTGGGGTGGAAAATGCTTGTTTATAATGCATTTACATGGCGTAGATTACCTGTTTGGTTTCATACTCATTTTATGATTCTCGCGAGGGAGATATATACTTGGTTTAATTTTTGAAGTAAACACATATGTACTTTTATGATTATGGATTAGCTTAAGTTGCCATGAATGTTAATTACTCGGAGGGTAGCGCGAATGTATAAGATAGATCTATTTGGTTGACGATTCCCGTTAGGGTGTCTATGCTAACACTGGGAACGGAAAGTTTTACATGTCGGATTTCGATTGGATTGGAGTCTGCGGGGCCAACATATCACCATACACAATTATTTCAGAAATTCACGGGTGACCTGGTGGGGTCACATATGATGGGTACATATTTTATTTTCATTAATGCCGGGTGTTCTTGGAGGGAACAACCGTGAGAAATATTCTTTTATTATGCATGGGTGTTCTTGGGGGAAACACCTACGATGGGAACATTCTACTGTGCGTGAATTAAAGTGGCAACAATCAGGTCTACGTCGCAGTTTCATGAACTAAGGAGTGCTAATCATGATCACAAATGTTGACTATTATTTTGGAGAAATGGTACTGCATATTTACAAATCTTGGATTTGAACATATATTTATACATTTTGTGACTATTTAAGGATTGAAATAGTCAGGCATACTTTACAACTATTTGATTTCTAAAAATCATACATACATTTTGGAAGGACATTTAAGGATTTAAATGGGTAATACGATCATTTTATGCATAATTTTAGGAAGACAGTAGTTCAAATTGTTTTACATTGGTACTGTGATTGAACACGGTGGGACAAATACATTCATTGGAATTTACATTCATACTTATAAAAACCTATGAACTCACCAACTTTATGTTGACCGTTTTAAGCATGTTTTTCTCAGGTGAATTAGATGCTTGGATTATCTGATGTGCATTGGAGTCTAAAATGACAAGATTTCATTCATGGATTTCTACTTATATACAAATGATCAAATCTCGTTGTATCGCTTTCAAGCTTTTCATTGTGATGCAATTATGGGACAAATGTTATATCAATTTCAAGGAAATCAACGAGATTACTTTTCAAATGACACATTTAGAGGTCGTTCTCTTGTATCTAGCGCTGTGTATTATGAAGTAACGCCCCTGGACGTACTTCCGCTACGACACATTTTTGGGGGTGTTACACTTCCCATTCTCTTCTTCATCTTAAAAACACACACACCACACAAAAACACCACCACCGGTACTCCCCTCCACCACCGTCACTCACCACACTACCGATCCTAACCACCACCGAAACCACCGTGCCGCCTACCCAAACCACCACTCAAGAACCCAACCATCACAGTTGCGAGACCACCAAGACCAACCACCACTAATGTGTATAAATTGTTATCAATTTAAGTTTCTGATTCTAATTTCACCCAAATATATTCACATGTGAATTTTAGGTGCGAGGGGAATTACGTGATGATGGGTAGTTAAAGAAAATTATTGTATGTTCTATACTCAATTGATCAAGGTGATGTTTCATGTTCTCGTTATTTATGTAATTGATGTGGTTTTAGTTCTTGCAGATGGTAGTTTCAAATCAAAGGTACGTGGTTCTTAACCTTTTTGTTTTCATATATTTGTTATGAACAATTATCAAGGATCCATGTTCCTGATTGTATTTATTAATTCCAATCTGGGAAATGATTACTTTTATGTAAATGATAATTGGAATTCTGGATGAGTAGAATGACCTATGAAGCATTTATATCTAAGTTACGGTAATGTATAACTGGTATTATGTTAACAGATGAACGTGTATGAGCCATGAGGCCATAATGATATGTTTGGGAATTATAATCCTATATAGGTTTGAAATTGACTGAACATTGAGTTTTATAGTGTTGATAGTGTTGATAGGAAGAGAATGGACTCATTTTAACCTCACTATTTGTAGAATAAAGATTGGGTTATACTCGGATAACTTCATTGAACCACTGTGTGTTTCATACTTTCATAACATGTCTAATGTATGCTGCTTAGTTAATGTCTTGGTGTAAGTATATGAATCGAAATGTGTCTTATACGACATTACTATCATGTCTAACAGTGAAGGAGAAAAGATGGGTAGAATTCAAAGGGGGAGTTGATTTGACCTCCATTTCAGGTACAAGTCTAGACAATACAGATTAGTTGTTTTATTCAACCAATCTATTATTATCGTCTTTTATATATTCAATTAAATTATACTGTAATGGTTATTGGAAAGTGGTTGTTAACCATATCTTTATGGGCTACAGTTAGCATTTACCTTCTTTTATTATGTTTTATTCCAATACATCTAAAGGTGCTGATGTTATGACTGCTGAAAGGGATAAATACCAGGAAGTTATGCCATATGTCTTGTAATGATCTCATTAAGTATTTTTTACCACATGCTATGTCATATTCGTTAAGATTAAATATGAGACATATTGCATGATACCTTACAATCACGTCCTTCAAGGCACAATAGTATGTCATGGTTCTGAAACTTTAAATTGCGAATCTTAGGTTTGCACCAACTTTTATGTGTAAGTTTTTAAACTAAATAATGAAATGTCTATTCAAAGAAGTATGTTAGTTTTTTTATTAACAATTATAATATGCTTGAAAGCTTGCAAACTTTAAACAATTTTATGGTCTCGTGCCTTTGTAGTTGAATGACTATGTTGGCTGAATGGGCAGCGCAAGGTAGCTCCAACACCAGAGGTAAGTCGTTAAACTAATAACTCAAATGAGCTCATTAGGAAGCTTACATGCACTATTTATCTTCTTAGAAAGGCACACTAAGCTGGTTTCTGGACATAACCTAAATCTCGTCCATTAAGATGTATCCAGGATTTCATTCTTTAGTTATTGACATAATTTATCTTGATACTTTTAGGAAATGGCTATGCTAGAGGCAAGGCGTCAATGTGTTAAAGAAAATGTCACACGTAAGTATCATTAGCTTTTCATGTATGCGTTGCTCATGTCTTGATTATCATCAGTGATAATTTCATACATGTTACTTTTCCAAGGCTTTTAAAATTATGTGTAATGAACACTAATAAGGCATGCATGGTTTGCTTACTAGGGTAAGCTACACTTTTTCTTTTGTTCTTATTCCACTATGAATTCGCAGTTTTAATAGATAAAATACGAATCAAGAACCAATGCTTATGCATCTCGTCTACATTTGTACAGGGAAAGGTGACGGTCCCGATTTTAAACGTTTCATTTAGCAACTTCCGGTTGCCTCAGAAGGTAAAGTGTTAATTATCTCTATTGCAGATTGCAATTTCAACCCATTCATTTATAAATGGGTTGATTGGTGTTGTGTTTTAATCTCAAATGAATCATTTAATAATATATGTAGCTAAAAGAGGAATGTGGTGTTTAAAGTGTAACAAAGTCAATTAGGGCCTCCTATCCTATTTCAACAACCACATGACGTCTTTAACATGCTATTAGGGGCTGCAATTTTAGGGGCTGTTTAGTGTCTTTAAGATTCTATTAGGGGCTGCAACTTCAAGGGTTATTTTGATAGCCATTTAGCATCTTTAACATGGTATTAGGGGCTGCAATTTGAGCAACCATATGACACCTTTAACATGCTATTAGGGCTGCAATTTTAGAGGCTATTTGGCGTCTTTAAAATGCTATTTGGGCTGTAATTTCTAGGGTTGTTTCGATAGCCATTTAGCGTCTTTATTCATGCTATTAGGGGCTGCAATTTTAGTTGCCATGTGACGTCTTTAACAAGCAATTAGGGGCTGTAGTTTCAGGGGGTGTTTGAGGTCTTTAAGATGCTATTAGGGGCTGCAATTTCAGGGGCTATTTTAATAGCCATTTGGCATGGCCATATCTTAATCTTAACTACATCTAATGTATGTACCTACTTTTCTTGAATTTTCAAAAAGTTGAAAACTGAATCTATATTCGGAAACTATTGAACATTAACAGAAAGTATTGAAAATAAAAATGCAAGGTCTGATTCCTAATGTAGACAACTGGAAAACTCAATGAACAACTCTACTATCAATCAACTGAAGTTGAAACTTTTGAAACTATATATGGCAAGGGTATTTTCCATTGCCTATATAAACAGTCATATAATGTGTTAATTCATTTCATAGCAAGTCTTACGCATATGCATATCACTAAATCAGATTGAAAATGTTAAATATACAAGAATGAACCAAGCTGGACTGGTGGAGTGTATTGTCCGAGCTGTCAATTCTTGCCATCCTCATCATCTTCATCTTGTGCTGTATGAAAGGTATTGATTAAGAAAGTAGCATTCTTTTATGTCAATTTCTTACGTAATACGTAGTATATGCTTTCTTTTTGTGGGTTCCCCTATGTCAGATACGAGAATGAAAATGTGACATGGGTCCTGGTACTGATGTTTTTTGGTTAGCTGGTGTTTGTTTGTTTTTATGAGTTGTTCTAAGGTGAAGTTATTTTGCAGTATATTCCTGGTTTTACCAAAAGGCTATAAGTTTCATTTTTACCCTTAAATCTATTTTCTGAACTTCATTGGGTCTATTTTGCATATAGAGAAAGTAAGCTGCGGCCTTTTGTTCCAGATGTGTACCAAGTGAAAATAACAACACAATAAGAGCAATGCCCTCATTCTTCTATAAGATTCATTGTTTTCTTTTATGATTTTTCCACTGAAAAAAGTTATTTTCATTGTCCGTTATGCAGTCTCATGTTAGGCGTCTGGCAAGGGGGATCACTATTGGCATCTAGCCCTGATTTTGATGCAATGTGTGTCACTAAAGCTGAGTACGAAGAGCTTGGGTGGCGTTTCTTTCATTAGCCCTGATTTAGTGATATGCATATCTGTAAGAATTGTGGTTCATTCAGTTATGGATGTAATCAATATGGCTTTTAGTCATGTTTCTAATTTAAGTATTTTATGCAAACGCTAAAGATACATCTTGTACACTTTGAGGATTTTTTTTAATCTGCATTGACACTACTTTGTTGTTTTTATACAGCTTCATCCCCCTCCTAATCGTGCTCCACATCCTAATCCGTTTTTACCCAGTAACTTTGTTACACATATTCATATATAGTCTTTTACATTTAAACTTGCACATTGTTTTCGACTATGTTTACCTTATCAAAAAACTTATGTTATTCTTATATGAATTTAAGTTGTGATTTTTCACATGTTTAACGTTAAGTGTAGTTGTGATTTTTTTTTGATGTGATATTTTTTCCCACTACATTTAAATTTGAGATAGATATGTTGTGTGATATTTTTGCTTATATTTTGTTTTATTATTATTATGCATTAATACATCATGACTAAATCAACTTTGTAATTAAAAATGACGACCGTGCATTTGTTAAAATTCAACTTTGTAATTCTTGCTTGAGTTGAAATTATCGCATGTTACGACCTTTTGCAATTACATTTTGATCTTTTCACGTCTTATTTTGAACGTTACACGAAAAACATACCATAATATTACATATCGTTAATTGTCGACCGCTAGGGATTTTCCGTGCGTGCACGAGTATTCGCCTAGTGAGAAGAAATCCAGATTTGCTACCCTGGTTTTATCTATGGAAAATATTAATCAGTCAACACCAATTATTGAGCCCATAATCATCAACCAAACAATGAAATTCAACTTTAACTTTTATCCTCATTTTAAAATCCACATACCAAACGCATCCTTAAAGTTTGGCCTTTGTAAATTGTGTTGGTTGTTTTCCAAAATCTAGGATTCAAATGGTTTGTTACTTTTAAGGTATTGCAAGTATTTTTGGGATCTCTACAATATTTAAATTTTACTAGGATAACTTTTACTAGTTATTTTTACTTATATTCCTAATTATAAGATTCTGACAAGTGTCAAAACTGACAGTTTAAATGCAGAGAGAAAATGAGTGAAAAAATATAAAATATTATTGAGTGTGTAAGACGATGTGTAGATATACAGTGTAGCAGGATTATAGTAAAACTCTTTTACTCATAGCACTAGCGTCGTTTTTATATTACTTCAAATCTTATAACTTAGAGTAAAATAGTCTCTTATATTACTTCAAATTATATGATTCTCTAGCTCAACTTTTATTTTATTTTATTTTCGTTTTATTAAAATAAAAACATTAAATAATTTAAATCAAAATTTATATATTTTAGGACTTAATAGTGTAATAGATTAAATCACGGATTAAAAATGTAAATCACTAAGGACTATTTGTGTAAAAAAGCCATCAAGAGCTATTTGTGTAAACAATCGCACCTACACGGTTATAAGTCAAAAAGAAAAAAAAAGATGGAAGAGGTCTTCCATCTCTCGCCACCATGGGCAATCCGTAAATAAAAAATAAAAAAACTTATCATTAAGATAGAAAAATAAAATTCCTATAGCACTCACGATGGGGATTGCGTGGTGCTTATAATGCGCACTGGTATGGTTACTACACACAATCAGCGAACGTTATCTCACATAACGCACACGCATTAGTTCTTCTAAAATCAAACATGTGTATGACATTTATTCATGTTTTTGCCTCAATTTTAATATAGTTATTGGTGAAAGTTCAATTAGGGACTAATTTTTTCATGCATACTAAAGGACTAATGAAACGCCTCTTTCCAGACTCTAGAGTTTACCAAAAATTAAAAACTTTGCTCAAACGCATGACCGGGAATAACCTCGTTTCATTCCTTAATAAACTGATCAAAATACATTATCATTCAAATCTTGAAAGTTTCATTAACATAAAATATACTCAAATAGCTTTTCAACGATATAAAGCACGCCTTCTAACTCTTTACGGTTTAGTTTTATGACATAAACAAGATCGACCAAAAACTGGTGACATCAGACATGAATACGCCTTATCCATTTCTAAATCTTAATACGCCGTATCCATAACTTGGATACGCTTTATTGAACCATCAGACCCAAAACCTGCAGAAACATTATGCATAAAAGCCTTTTTTTTTACCCAAAACCCGACTTCCTGAACTTGAAACTTTATAAGAACCTCCAGAACTCATCAACATAACATATAACTTCATTTTCTTAAGTATTCGTGGTCTAAATAACCCATAACATATACTTTACGGGGTTTTCCAAACACCCATTTTGACCCATTTTACATACAACTCTTATGTCCAAAACACATACAAGTTTGTAAAATACAAATACACACTTGACCATTTTAAAAGACTATCCGAAAACACATTTACTTCGACCTTGTGGGGGTTCAATCATGATTGATCTCGGTATCCTATTTACGCCTACTCGCATAATCATTATCTTCCAATCCACTTACTTTCCATCAAAGGCCTTAACCAAAGCCTTACTTGCATCACATGAGCCTACAAAAATATCAACAACTAAAAGGTAAGCTTACACTTAGTAAGTAACTAGATCAAAACATGATTATTACATCATTCATCATATCAGCAATATGAATACTTAAAAACCATTCTAACACATAAACACTATCAATTTTCATAACCAGTCGCCATAGCAACTTCCATAAATTATAACACATAACCATAATACCTTAAACACATAACAATCACAAACATACCATAGTCATTGCATAATCATGAACTAACACTTGTGCAATCTCACTAGGTAAGCCTTTTATAAAACCTTATTTACTAACCCAAGACTTTATTCCTACAACCTCATTCATAAATACATAGTATGAGGACATTCATATTAATCATAGTTACTTACCTTGATTCCAAGCTAAGAACGCCAAGAACATCATCATCACCAAAAACCTATTTCCATATAAAAAGCAATATCGATAACAAGGGTTTATACAACCCATAACTTACCCAATTTTCATCCTTAATCATCATATGAAAATCTCCAATTACCTTACACTTAATCATCGATTAACCTTAACCCATATTCATAAACACCTTTATACTTATTTTAGAATAGCAATTACCCAAACCCCCCAAATTTGGGTAATTGAACCCTAACCCTTAATTCTTTAATTAACTCAAAATATGGTTTACTTACTTGTGTAGAAACATAGATAGGGCTTATCTCCTTAAATTGAGACCTTAATTTTCCATCAATAGATCATCAAGACATTTTGGTTCCTCCTTCCTTCTTGGTTTCCCACGTCTCACCCTTTAATAACACAAACAAAGAATTGTCTGGAATGTGATGAACATAACTAGTTATAAGTTAGATAACTAGTTTAGTCATTTAGCAATAGTAGTCCCTCAAGTTCTCTTTTCTCTTATTTTGGCCACATTCTATTTTCTATTACATTATTACATATGGTTTAACTTAACCGATATGCCGTATCCATACCTATGGATACGTCGTATCCATGCTAGACTACTAAAACTCCGTATTCATTAACCCGGATATGCCTTATCCACTCTAATATCAATACGCCATATTCACACTTACCAATACGCCATATTGGTTCTGACAGACAGATGTTTAAGTCCTTTGACACATTTTAGGCTACTACATTCATATTCAAACTTACCCAATCTCCTTTTCGCAATTAAATACTTAAAAACTAGTTTTGGGGTGTTACAACTAAACCCCCACTGTCCATTTAGTTGGATCTAATCAGAGGTGGTAAAACAGGCGGGTTTACGCAACAGTTCAAATGGTCGTGGGTTCAAACAAGCACATGCCAAAGTGGCAAAGTTGAAACTCGGATCAAATGGGCACGGGTCAAGCGGGTGTGGGCTAAATGGGCTTGGGCCTAAACGAGCTCAGATCAAAGTGAACAATTTTAAAATTTGATGATATGCATGAAATCTAGTAGGAGCGAATTTTATTAAGACTATTTTAAAATTTAGTACTTTTGGAAAATTAACAAAAACAAAACATCATTTTTTAAGAGGGTTTAACGAAAAATTATCTCTAATTGTGTTTAACTGGTTGTGTATGGTATGTAAAACATGATTAGAGATTGATTTTGGGGGTAGCTGTGTTTTTTTAATTTTTCGTGTAAAACGGTAAGGACTTAAAAAGATGATTGAGATCAAGAAGCTCGGGTAACACTTAAACAAACCACTTTTAAGATATATATATATATATATATATATATATATATATATATATATGTGTGTGTGTGTGTGTGTGTGTGTGTGTGTGTGTGTGTGTGTGTGTGTGTGTTACTATGTGTGACATTGTTGCCCATGTGTATAAACTTACTTTGTGAAGTTGTGTGGGATCTTATTTATTGTGAGGTGATCGGATGAAAATCTAGCTTTAAATATATAGTATCATATCCTTTAGATTTTCACCAACACTCATAGAAAGTGTACCCTTCATGTAGTATAGAGAGTCGCCAAGACCAGGTTGTCTGCGAGGGGCGAGGGATCCTAAGTTTTCTAATTTTTAGTTTATTAATTCAACTAGCGTTTTAAATTCTCCGATTATGTATTTAAGCTAATTAACTAAAGACGGAAAATAAAGAAAACTAAAAGTAAATTGTGAAGGAGAGATCAAGAGATAAAGTCTTAAATGCAATGTTCATCTAGTTGTGTCTCAGTGAATCTTGTGTATAGGAGGTCGAGTACGGTCGCTACCATTCCTTACTTCTTCCTAAAGGCCGAATAGGCCATTTCTGGTCCAATACCCTTACTGATTATCCAATAATTAAGCCGCTTAACTGATTTATGTAACCTAAGTTTATGTGTGGATGCTAAGCCACTTAGTTTTCTTGATAAAGGAGAAAGCGCCCTTTCAGGTCAAATAACGCAATTACCGCTACAAAATCTTAACCTTATTGTCTACTACTTTTAACCAGGTGAGCGCCCTTTCGGAAACATGACTCACCATTAAAGATACTTGCCAAGGTATTTTAATTATTTACATAGGTGTCATTCATGTGGTCTATACACTAAAAAACTATAATAAACAGGTAGTCGTGGTCTACGCAAAGGCGTAAATCTATAACAGTACATAAAGCATCCAAGCACGAAAAGGATAAACTAAAGAAATATAATCATTAATTCAAATATGTTCATAACAAGGCAATACTAAAAGACTTAGCCTTCCATAACAAATGATAAACAAATATAATTCAGAGTAAACAAGATAATCAAAATCATAATGAAAAACTGATAATCTTTTTTTGAAACAGCAAAAAACTGATAATCTTAGGTGTATGATGTGTAAAAGCTTCGCTCTTGGAATCTTCCTTCGTCCTTCAGCCTCCAAAAATGACCAAAGAGTTAAGGTTTCAAAATCTTACGAATTATGTGGAGAAAATGTGGTATTTATAGCCAAAAAGTCCTAGGGCCCGCCTGGTCTTACGGCGTATGATTCTTGATGACATACCGTATGCTCTTAAATAACTATAATTACGTCATTTGGTCTTAAGGTGCTTACGCCGTAAGGTTAAATAGGTCAAATGGCGTAAGCTATTCAACATTTGGTCATTTAATTCTTTGACGAGAGCTCATCTGTCGTATGCTCTTAGAAGGCATGCGGCGTAAGTATTTGGCTGGAAATATGGCTTCATCACTTTTAGGTTGTTTTGGCTCGTTTTTTGGTCTTTTTTGCGAGAGTTCTCCTTTTGCTTGAAATAAACACTAAAATACACATTTAAAGCAATTTAGCATCATATATGTGGAATACGTAGAGGGAGGGTGAATACGTTTCAATTTAAAAAATAAAATACTTTTGTATCAATTAGCATATCCAGTGACATAACCATAAACACAATATCCATGACACAAACATAATCACAACAATATAAACTACAAGTCACACAATCATCTATATAATGCATAGGTAAATATGAAGCGATAAACGTAAATATAGACGTAAAGAGATAAGTAAAAGAAAATGCAAACCAGACACGATAATTTATAGTGGTTCGGTCATGAAGCTCCACTTCACCCTACTCCACTCCCCGAGTACCCAACTCGTACTTGGAGCGGATAAACTATTACAATCAACTGCTTTGCTCAAATTGGTCAAATCGTAATGTTGAATAAGTAGTAGTGGAATGATTTAAGATGTGATATATATATATATATATATATATATCTTAAATTTTAATTTGTATCGTTTATCTTCAATTGTTATATTTCCATTTTATGTAACGTGATCTTAATATTTAACGAATTAAGTTATCGCTTTTTACATAATATTCTTTTAGACAATTATTCTAATATAAAAAAAAATCAAACAATAGTAAGGACGACATATATTATCACATCGATTTAAATTCTTTACCTATTTTGAGAAGTGGACAATTAATTTGAGACAACCCGTAATGAAATAACGGATAATAATTTTGGAATGGAGTTAGCAGTGTAAAAAAATACATTACACTATAAATATTCTAGCACATATCACGAATATACAAAGTTCTTCTAACAAAAACAACATTATTTAATTATAAGGTATCAATCAAAAAATAAGATCGTAAAAAATTATAAAATAATATAGAGAAGAGAGAGGTTATGACATGATTTGACCTGGAGAATGGTTTTGATGTGATTTCGTGCGTATAGCAACACCCATCCTAATATGCTATGTTGAAATACTTTAGAGCTGATAGGTTCATCCTGGTACTGTCAACCTCTGATGAACCTTTATCCTTTAGGCCAGTTCTTTCTACATACTAGCTGGTCTGCATCTGCTAGACAATATGTCTTTAAGTTATTTTTGATTTTTGACAATGTCTTTTGTAGAATCATAGATGGGGGTGAATACGATCTTTTCGACTTATTTGAAATTTATAAAACTTCAAATCTCCAAGAAACCGAGTAGAGTAATGAACTACTTAACAATACAACTAATAAATAGATAGATAGATAGAGAGTGAGACGTTTTGGAGAGAGGAGTCGAGAGTTGGTGAGAGGAAAGAGAGAGCTTCGATTTGGGTGAGTAGGGAGTCTTTGTGAGATGGGGGGTAGTAGTGTGATGAGGAGGGAGAGCGATTAGTGAGGAGATGTTCGTGGTGAGTGATGGTCGAGAATGAGTGGAGAGGCCGCTGAAGTGAGTTGTAGATGAGAGTTGAGATTGAATCTTAGTGAGAGTGAGGAGAAAGAGAGAGAGAGAGACTACGATATACACTAGTTCAAGATAAGGGTTTTGTTAGGATCATAGAAAGTGTACGTCACTCACGGTCATTTACTTTGTAATATCGAGTGATGACGTGTCATTTTATATACTATTTCGGGGTCATTTAACCCCTTAAATCATGCAAATATGCCCAGATTATGTGCTTAATCGTTTGTTTTTAGGTTTTTAGCACTTGGATGGCATTTGGAGGAAATACACGTGACTTTGGCTCATTTGGAGAAGAAACGGACGAGATTACGGACCTACACCAAATCCTTGAAGAAGTATTGCTTAGAGAACGTGAAGACGGCGTCGCAAGCATAAAGCGACGCCGTCGTGATCTATTCAGTGACGGCGTCTAGAAATTGAAGACGGCGTCAGGATGTGACCGACTTAAAGAGGATCTAGAATCATCCACGTAGCAACGGCGTCGGGACCATAAAGCGACGCCGTCGCCGCGATATCTCTATATATACAAAACCAATTTTAGGGTTTTTAGTGTGTAACTTTTAGGATAACTTTGTATAACTTAGGGAGACGAACCCTAGTCCTTGTAGCAGCTTCATAGGTCGTTTTTAGGGCCTCAAAACCCTATTGTACTACCTTGGATCCATGTTTTAATTCAAGTAAGGTTATTTATCATTAATCATTCAATATGTCTATGTGTTGTGCGATTGATTTATCTTCTTGCTTCATTTATAACATGCGAGGCTAAACCCTCCTTTGTATTTGCTTATGATTGTGTAAAAGTTGGATTGTAGATCCTTTTACTGATGCTTCTTGTTGATGAATGTGCGCGTTAGGCCTTAGAAAACCAGTTTTTGTCTGTATTGTTGTTGACATATCTAGGGAAACGCGAGTGCGTATACAGGATACCATAGGGTAACAGTCTTCATACTACCTTGCCCTTTATATGGTTGATCCCTCTTAAGGTATTTCACACGCATTTAATATACTCTTAGGGGCCTTGTAATAGTCTTCATACTACCTTACTTGTGCTTTGCCTTAACGAAATATTAAATAGACGACGGATTCGTGTAATTCGTTCATAACCTAGGAAATAATTACACATTACATCACAAGCGTGACAAAGAAACAAGATTAGAAGAAACAATCTGATAAGTAATGCATGATTAAGTAAATACATTCAATTATCATAAAGTTATCACCAGTAGATTAGTTTATTAATTAGTTTATCAAACTAACCTCTCAAACCATAGATTTACCTGCTTTCCTATAAATATAAAAACACAAAAATAATCTTCTCTCAACCCCTAGAATTCTGTTAGACCGTGATCAAGCCTTCCTAACCTATTCCCCTAGAGAACGATAACAACCCCCGAGTCTTTCCTATACTACTACTACAACGGTTAGGTGCTCTGCCTAGGGAGTTGTAAAACTTCTTGTTGAAGTCCTACGACGACCGTATCAAGTTTTTGGCGTCACTGCGTGGGGAATAGTTAGGTTTTGATCATAGTTTAACTTAGTTCTACTCGCCTGAATCCTTTTAAGTGAGACTTTAATTTCCGCATATTAGCTTTCTCGTAGTCTATCTTTTCTTTGTGTTAATTGTTTCATAACCCATTCTCGTCAACCACCATGAGAGACGAGAATCCTATCCTTACTCTTGGAGACTACTCCAAACCTAGCCACTAAGTCTACAGGAATACCATCGAGCTCCCCGTAGGGAACAACGTGGTACTTCTTTGATCCGACACCATCCGGTTGGTGAAAAACTAATGCCCATTCCACGGATTTCAGTTCGAGGATCTAAACCAACACCTCAAGGATTTCCTAAAACTTGTAGACTCACTTGACCTTGACGGTGAGAACAGGGAAAGAACGCGCCTGTGTTTATTTCAATTTTCCCTCCGCGATCGAGCTAGCAATTGGCTTGAACGTCTTCCAACATGATCCATCACCATATGGGAGGATCTTACTACTTGTTTCCTTGCTTAATTCTTTCCACCGGGAAGGACTGCAAAACTCCACAACGATATCCTGATGTTCCAACAACATCATGGAGAATCTCTATCAGAAGCATGGACTCGTTTTAAAGACTTACTACAAAAAGTCCCTCATCATGGCATCGACATTTGGCTCCAAGTCCAAATTTTTTTATGAACCATGTCAATCCCCTCATAAGACGAACCATTGACCAATCGGCCGGTGGTAAGCTTCGTGACCGAAACGCCGAAGAATCCTGGGAATTATTAGAGGACCTCGCCCTCTATGACAACTAAAGTTGGAACGACCCAAGGGATTTCGCTAAGCCGGTCAAGGCAATCGCTTTGCCTCAAGATGTCCCGAGTACATCCAACTGCCGTCTAATCGAGCTCGAAAATCAAGTCCAACGCTTGATGGAAGCTCATCTTGGTCCAACGCAATCTACTCAAGTGAACAAAATCACTACCTCATGTGAGATCTGCAGTGGTCCCCACGACACTCAATATTGCATGGAAGATACCGAACAAGCCTTTATTGAATATGCATCCTCGTGTACCGATAAAGCGGGAGGTAAGCGGTATACCTTTAAGCCCGAGCAAAACAATCTTGGTGACACCTATAATCCGTCATAAAAAAGTCACCCAAACCTTAGGTGGAGACAACCCCAAAATTCCTAAAATAATTTTTCAAACCCACCTAACCGGTTCCAACCCAATGGTTAGATCCCGAACCGTTCCTTCAACAACCGTCCTCAAAGCTTTAACAGTCAATCAAATCTAGAAGGATTGGTATCCAACTTCATGGCATGTCAAGACTCTAGACTGTCCAATTTTGAAGCCAATTTCAAACAACAACAGAGTGAGATGACCAACAAAATCGACACAGTGTTGAAGGCCATCACCGATCGAATAGCAGGAGCACTACCTAGCGACACGGTTAAGAACCCAAAACTGAGTACTTCCCTAATTTTGTCTACTCGTTTTTACCCGACAATTAATCCCCAATGCTCATCTCATCCCTCCACCTCAATCAATGCTATTAAGGCACATTCCAAGGAAGCAAACATTTCTCAAACAAGCCTATTGCGACCCAAGATGGAGATCGAAACGCAACAACCGGAAGAACCCGAACCAACTCTTGAAGATGAATTCCAGGATCTGCATCTTAACATACCAGTTCTCGAAGTCCTAGCTCACGCTCCAATCTATAATGTTATATTAGATAAATGCGTAGAGAGCTTAAAACTAGGCAAACATGGATCATCATTTGTCCAAGGAGAAGTGCCTGCAAAAATGGAAGACCCCGGACTATTCACTCTACCTTGTAGACTAGGGGACTCAAAACCTTTCGACACCTTGGCTGATCTAGGATCATGCGTAAACATAATCCCACTCTACCTCTTCAAAAAGCTTAACATCGAACTGTTGGAAGAGACTGACCATATCTTTGGGTTGGCTGACGGAACCAAATCGTACCCCGTGGGATTGTTAAAGACGTAGAAGTCCACAAAGGAAAACTGAAACTATTAAATAATTTCTACGTGATCGATATGAAGAAGGACCCTGAAACCCCTTTGCTAGTAGGAAGAGGATTCCTAGCTACCGCCAACGCAGTTATAGATTGTAGGATGGCCAAAATAGCGGTAGGAGAAGAAATCACTAGGTCAGTATTCAGAGTAGAAGGAGTCGACTTAGGTGAGGAGGAAGCACCTTATTGGACCACGCTTGAAAAAAAAGGAATCATACAAACCATGACCTCGCTCGGATGGAGTGGGCACACAAGCCCCTTATTATGCTAGGAAGGACTTCTTAGATTGCCATTTACCCGGAGAATGGGAAATTGCTAGAGATGCCGAGCTCAATCCTTTTAAGGATACCTGAGTGTTTAGAAGGATGGTAGAATTTTTAGAGCCATACCCATTAACCTTAAGAGTAATATATGGGAATCAGAGGACCTAATTAAAAACCCGATCAACTGGGACAAACCACCCAAAGACGGAGATGAAGCATGGCATACCAAGATTAGACTGATCGATCCAAATGGAGAGGAGTTTACCAAAACCCTACAGTCAATCCCCACCACTAGAAAGCTCTCCAAAAGAGAAAGTCCAAGGGAAATCATCGACTTAGACCACTTCTGCGACACTTGACGTGTGACTTCGAGTCTAGCTACAAGACTCGTAAATAAAGAAAAGTGCTTTTTGGGAGGCAACCCAATATTTACTTTTATCGCACATTAGGAGTGTCTTGTGTTTTAATTCTTCATTGTTTGTTTTATTATGTTTGGATTATTGTGTAATCATGCTTTGTTTGTTTATAACTTCGTCTTATTTGCAATCAAAGGTATTTTGCAACAAAATAAGTATAGGGGAAATATCCGGTTTTTAGAACCAAATTCAAACATTTGAAATAAATTGTTTAGATTAATTCGCGTCAGTTTTGAGTCATATGATTGTATTATTAATTCTCAGGTTGTTATGCAGCATTTTGTACAGGAAAATAACTTATAAGAATGAGTGCAGGAAATTTTTCATCAAAAACGTTTTAAATTTCAAGTCTATACGTAAATTTCCCAATTTTTGAAATTTACCCGACTACCCAAACATCTAGCTCCTAATCCGTAAATAATAAAAACACAACGCTTTCACCCCTGGAAATAATTTTGAGTCTAGTTTTCATAAATGTATGGCTTACTTTCTCAAAAGTTTCATAACCATATGAAAAGACTGATTTACCCCTTGGTTACCTAAAACAGAAAGTTTCCAGATTTTTAACCCTTTACTAAAACGGTCATAAATCCCAATCTATGATAGAAATTAAAGTGAGGCCAAAGGGAGGTGTTATCTCTATGTGTCTACTATAGGGATTAACTTTTTATTCCAAGGTGTTAAAATATGGATTTATACTCATTTTCCTAACAGTGGTCCATATTTGTCTATTTTTAGTAAATCGGCCATATCTCACTCATCCGGAGGAGATACGGCTCTATCCAATTCACCACATACTCTAAAAATGTTTGTCTATCTCTATAATGATTTTTCCAGTAGTCCACAAGCAAAAAATATTTCGTAATAAGCCCAACAAGTTGCTGACCTAAAACAGTCTCTAATTTCCCTTTATCAACACACACTCTCATAAGTTTTGACCTCACCAAAAGTCAACGCAATGCCATATTTTTTTGTCACACCTCTTAATAACATAAAAATGCATATGTTTAAAAGTACTAAAATCAAAGTAAATACTTAACAAGAAGAGAAAAATTGAAGAACAAGATGGAATCTTACAAGATGCAATAAGACTAGTGTAACCAAAATTCAACTCCACTCCTCTTTCTAGCTTATAACCAATTCAACAACCTCTAAAATAAACTCAACCCAACCAAGATCTCAGCCCCAAACTCGTCTTTTACCCAAATAAAGTCAACCAAATGCATCTTTAAATAAGATTTGGAAGAAATTTCAACCAACTCCAAAAGTTACCAATAAAAACCAAGACCACAAATCACCAATATCCCACTACATCATCATCACTAATGCATGCATAAACCTTCTAAAAACTTGAGAAAATTCAGCCCCTACACCTCTTATAAAGATGGTTTTGATAGTATTTAAATGTCAAGATAACTAGGCCAACATGGAAGATTTAAACTAGAGTAGAATTTAACTAGGAATTTTTGTGAGAAAATGGTGTTGGTGTGCTTATTATGTACGGAAAGAAGGAGAGACAAATGGGAGGAAAGAAATTTTTATCAAGAAAAATGAATAATGAGATGTGTGATAGTGGTTTTAGATGGAGGACACATGCAATTAACTAAGACATGTGTCTTAGACTCATAATCTTGTTATGTCACGCCACCCCTAGGATGGTTTTGTCACAAATTTTGTTTTATTATTTATAAACTTTAGTATTTAGGGTATAAATATAGAATAAGTGGGTAGTTTTGAGATCAACAGGTATAAACATAAAATATAACAAGAGTTAAGGCGGAACCACGAAGTAAAAACGATTAGAATAAAAATAGTTCTACCTCATTCGGGATACCTTTCTGAAAAATTAAATTACGTAGGGTATGAAACGGATATTAATTCTTAACACGGCTCAAGTTAAAATAGAAACGAAGAATTACTAATCGGCTAAATAGTAAAAATCAAATTAATGTCAAAATCATAAGTAATAAAATTTATAAAAATCCTCAGGGTAGAATAATGAAATTTAGAATTATTATGAACGCAGAGACAGACTACGCCTAAAAGACAGCTTCAGAATAATCAAAAAAATAAAAATTTAGATCAGAGTAAACAGTAAAAATAAAATTTTACTTAAAGGTAAAATAGGAATAAAATAAGATTATATTATTTACCTGAATTTTATGAAATCTCATAGTTTATCTCCCTAAGGAAACTCTGGTCCCCAGAGTTCAACTGGCGACTGCAGACGAGGTGGATGGAAAGAGATGCGGTTACTAGCAATACATACACATACACACAAAATTTTGATTTTTGGAAACATGAGTAGAAGATAGGTTTCGAAAAAATTTCAAGGTGACTACTCTCAGCATGGCATGGTCCATCCTAAATTATATATAGGTGATCAAGTTATGTATAATTAAAGACAAACGATGGCATGCTCATTTTCTTCAAAATAATGTTACGTATAAACTAGTATCAAATGGTTTTATAATGAAGTAACATAGTTTATAGAATGATTGCGAAAACATTTATAGTAGCAAAAAGATTTATGAAATAACAAAATAGCCCATTCCTACCATTTCCTCAAAACTTCCTAATCGGGTCGGTAGCAGGTCAAATTTAAACATGCGATTAAGCAAGGTTAAGTGCAACTACACAAAATGGTGAAGGTGTTAATAACTTTTCCCCCTTGGTTAATCCTACATCATATCTAGTGTCTAAGGCGGCAGTGGTAATATCGGTAAAAGGAGTAAATACAAAATACACGAAACTTCTCTCAGCACCCGAATCAAATAAAATACTGGCGTAAGGATCATTAACTAAGACGTACCCGTAATTACCTTCGGATCTTGTTGGGGCTCCTCGGTTCTCATAAGATAGGCTCTGCCACGAGCACCTTTATTCTGCGGGTTTCTTCCTCTTGGACACTTGTCCTTGTAGTGTCCTTTCTCCCCACAACCAAAGCATGTCACATTCTGCAGCGAATTGCCTCTAGCTACAGGAATCCTAGTTCGACAATCCTCCTCCTCGTGACCAAGCTTGTGACAATTACCACACCTAGGAGGACACGGACCTGGCTGATGATGTGCCTTGCACCTATTGCACTATGGTAAGTTCCTAGCGTAGCCTCTACCATCAACTGGGGCTGCAACATAAGCCTTAGCAGTTTCTTGTCTTCGGTTTGCTTCTAGTGATTGGTTTGTGCCCTTGCTGTCTTCTCACTCCTTTTATTGCTTTTCACATCACCTTGCAGCCTTACCAAGAACTGCATGCTTGCCCTAGCATTACACGAGCCATATTGATTGCCTCGTGCAGGGTAGTGGACTTTGGATAAGTGATATTTCCTTGATCCTTTCAGGAAACCCTCGAATATACCTCTCAACCTTTTTCTTTTCATTAGGCACCAAATCAGGACACATCAAAGCCAGCTCATGGAAATGATTGTTGTATGCCTCGATGTCATCTCCTTTCAAAGTCAAAGTCCAAAGCTCTTGCTCCATCCTTGGATTATAAGTGGCCTGGGCATGTATTCAGAATTCAACATCAGACTTGAACTCGGATCCCAAGGAATATGTTTATCATTGACTACCCTTGGTGTGCACATTTTGTTTCCACCATGTTAACGCTCGACCTCGAAAGTAACTACAACAAACATAACTTTTATCTTCTTCTGGCACACACTTGCAAATTTTCAAACACTTGCTCAACTTTCATCTAATCCAACGTCTTAAAACCAACAACACCCCTCTGTTCGCTTAAAAGATTTGAGGTTTTCCATTTCATAAAAGTCTTGTCGAAAAACCCCTGCACATTCACTAGTTCCCCCAACGATTCCAGATTTTCCCCTCCTGAACTTCCGGCATTATCCAAATTGGCCTTAGTCTTTTCATATTCATCAATAGCTTTAGCCACACGTTTTTCCACTAATCTCTTAATAGATTTCTTCTTCAATCTTTTAAGCGGCATGATTCTGGCAATACAAATACACAATTCGTTAAGAATTTGTAAAGGTATCCAAAGTCATGGTTCATGATAATAATGGAGAAAGGAGATATAAGAATGATATAAATAATCATATATTATTTAAATAATTATAAAATTAAAATTTTATAAATTAATAGTGATGCTTTTATAATAAACATCAATAATCAGAATGGTCAATATTTATAATTGACTGACGTGAATAAATAACAATACGTCAAAAGATAGACTTAAAGAGATAGAATTATTAAACCAAGATATATATGTAATACCATAACGATAATCGAGGAAGTAAATAAGGATCAGGGAGTTGCGCGCACGGATATCAAATAAGCGATGAAGGATTCTGCATTTTTGAAATTAAAAAAAAGAAAATCTTTAAAAATTTTGGTTATAGACTAGGTTTTGTAAAATGACCCAGTTCCCTATAACCTGGCGCTGATACCAATCTGTAACACCCCCAAAATCAGACTAGCAGCGGAATGGTAACATTGGGGTGCCACGTCATAGTATAATACATAAGATATAGGAAACGACCTCAAAGAGGGCATTTTAAATAAGTTACATTTGATGTATTTTAAATATCAGAGTTGCAGTTTTGGTCCCAGCACATAAATTTTTTAAACAAAGACACAGTTCAAAAGATGACATAAGTTTAGAGAAATAAGTTTAACAGTTTGCATCGAATAAAGGAAAACACAAAATCTGTCTTCATGATATCCAAGCGGGCTTCCATCTAGAAATCGCACATTATTACCTGAGATTATAACATGCAAAAACGTCAACACAATGGTTGAGTGAATTCATAGGTTTAGTAGTAATAATTTCATGGACCACAAGATTTAAGTATTTGTAGACAAGAGAAACAGATTCACCAAGTCTAAAAGAAATATACATTATTGCCCTAAGCTCATGACACCGAACCTTAACATGTAATGAAATGTAATCAAACCAGTACTCTGAGGTATAGCCCAAAACAGATACAGATGCTGCCAAACATCCTACGAAATACCTCAAATGTTAAATGCGTCAATGGTTATCTAGAAACCACAGCCCAGACGGGAATTGTCAGTCCCGATAGATCTATCTACAACACTCGCGTTTACTACACATAGTAATTAACGGCTCATGATGAAAGGGGACTTAAATGGCAAAGTAGGTACTCTTAGGCAATAAAAAGTCAGGAAATAAGCTTAACAGTTTCAAATTACTTGTTGTCCAATATGTAAATCAGGCATGAAATCTCATCCCGTAGAGTTTTGCAAACATTTGGTAATTAATAAAAAGGCTATGAACTCACCAGAATTTCAAAAGAAAGTCAGAAGTAATGATATCTTCAACCGAGCAAGAGTCCTCTAAGGATCACCTAAAAGAATGTGCGTCTTAGACATGTTAATTAAAAAATATAAATCTATACGTAAAAATAATTATGTGTTCATGAGGTGTGTGTCCAAAATAAGCATGACATTGCACTAGCATTTTCAAAGAAATTTTCACTCAAAAACTCAAGTCTAACCTGACCTTATATTGATTAAGACATGTGTTAAAATTTACCCCTTAACTCCCATTTTATCAAAGTTAATCTACACGTTTTAAATTTCTAGTCTATACGTAAATTTCCCAATTTCTAAAATTTACCCGACTACCCGAGCCTCTAACTCCTAATCCGTAAATGATAAAAATACAAGGCTTTCACCCCTGGAAAGCATTTTGAGTCTAATTTTCAGAAATGCAGTGCTTACTTTCTCAAAAGTTTTAGAACCATGTGAAAAGATTGATTTACCCCTGGTTACCCAAAATAGAAAGTTTCCAGATTTTTAACCCTTCACGGAAACGGCCATAAATCCCAATCTATGATAGCAATTAAAGTGAGGCCAAAGGGAGGTGTTATCTCTATGTGTATACTACAGGGACACAAATAAAGTCAAACAAATGCACCTTTAAATAAGATTTGGAAGAAATTTCGACCAACTCCAAAAGTTACCAATAAAAACCAAGACCACAAATCACCAAAATCCCACTACATCATCATCACTAATGCATGCATAAACCATCCAAAAACTTAGGAAAATTCAGCCCCTACACCTCTTATAAAGATGGTTTTGATAGTGTTTAAATGTTAAGATAACTAGGCCAACATGGAAGATTTAAACTAGAGTAGAATTTAACTAGGAATTTTTATGAGAAAATGGTGTTGGTGTGCTTATTAGGTACGGCAAGAAGTAGAGACAAATGGGAGGAAATAAATTTTTATCAAGAAAAATGAATAATGAGATGTGTGATAGTGGTTTTAGATGGAGGACACATGCAATTAACTAAGACATGTGTCTTAGACACATAATCTTGTTATGCCACGCCACCCCTAGGATGGTTTTGTCACAAATTTTGTTTTTATTATTTATAAACTTTAGTAATTATAGGTATAAATATAGAATAAGTGGGTAGTTTTGAGATCAACAAGTATAAACATAAAATATAACAATAATTAAGGCGGAATCACAGAGTAAAAACGATTAGAATAAAAATAGTTCTACCTCATTCGGGATACATTTTTGAAAAATTAAATTATGTAGGGTACGAAACGGATATTAATTCTTAACACGGCTCAAGTTAAAATAAAAAACGAAGAATTACTAATCGGCTAAATAGTAAAAAGCAAAATAATGTCAAAATCATAAGTAATAAAATTTAGAAAATCCTCGGGTAGAATATAAAATTTTATAATTATTAATGAACGCGCATACAGACTTACGCGCTAAAAGGACAACTCATAATAATCAAAGAAATAAAAATTTAGGAGTAGAGTAAACAGTAAAAAATAAAAATTTTAACATACAGGTAAAAATAGGAATAAAATAAGATTATATTATTTACCTAAATTTTATGAAATCTCACAAGACTGACCATATCTTTGGGTTGGCTAGTGGAACCAAATCCTACCACATTGGGATTGTTAAAGACGTAGAAGTCCACATAGGAAAACTAAAACTATTAAATAATTTATACGTGATTGATATGAAGAAGGACCCCGAGACCCATCCTAAGTTAGAAGAGGATTCCTAGCTTCCGCCAACGCAATTATAGATTGTATGATGGACAAAATAGCGGTAGGAGAAGGAATCACGAGGTTGGTATTCAGAGTAAAAGGAGTCGGCTTTGGTGAGGAGGAAGCACCTTATTGGACCACGCTGAAAACATGAATTCCAACAACCCACGGCCACGCTCGGATCGAGGCGGGCCTCACAAACCCTCTTATTATGCTAGGAAGGACTTCTTAGATTGCCATTTACCCAGAGAATGGGAAATTGCTAGAGATGTCGAGCTCAATCCTTTTAAGGATACCTTAGTGTTTAGAAAGATGGTAGAATTTTTAGGGGCCATACCCATTAACCTTAAGAGTAATATGTGGGAATCGGAGGACCTAATTAAAAACCCGATCAACTGGGGCAAACCACCCAAAGACGGAGATGGAGCATGGCATGCCAAGATTAGACTGATCGATCCAGACGGAGAGGAGTTTACCAAAACCCTACAGTCAATCCCCACCACTAGAAAGCTCTCCGAAAGAGAAAGTCCAAGGGAAATCATTGACTTGGACCACTTCTACGACACTTGACAAGTGACTTCGAGTCTAGCTACAAAACTCTTAAATAAAGAAAAGCGCTTTTTAGGAGGCAACCCAATATTTACTTTTCCCGCATATTAGGAGTGTCTTGTGTTTTAACTTTATTATTTTTTTTTTTGGGTTTTGGATTTTATTATAGTTTTGAATTAGTTGTAATCATGCTTTGTTTGTTTGTAACTTCGTCTTATTTGCAATCAAAGGTATTTTGCATCAAAATAAGTGTTGGGGAAATATCCGGTTTTAAGAACCCAATTCAAACATTTAAAATAAATTATTTAGATTAATTCGCTTCAGTTCCAAGTCATATGATTGTAATGACTAACTCTAGGTTTTTATGCAGTGCTTTCTTCAGTTTTGGCTTATAAAAATTGCGTGCAAGAAATTTCTCATTAAAAACGAAGAAGAAATTTTCACAGACGCTAGAGACGGCGTCAGATTTTATCCTGACGGCGTCGCGTCTCCAACTATGTAAAAATTCGAATTTTTTCTAGTATTGCTGAACAACAAATGTGCAATATTTAAAATCTTTAATTCTTTTGTAAACATGCAGAAAAACGTATGATTATATCATTACTCTCATCCTATCTTTACTGCTTTCGTAGAGTCGAAACCCTAAACTCTTGTTGTATATGTATCTATCCCGCCAATTTTATGCTTGGTGTAGTTGTCTTTGTCTTTGATTACAGGATATATTTGATGAGAAGAAGCTTAGAAGTTCTTAGGAAGTTTCATTGGATAATTCTTGAAGGACGATTTAACCAGTTATCGCATGTTTCTTCTTCGTTATTGAGCAAACCAGGGGAGTACTAGTTTTTTTTACTTGTTTTCTTTACCTTTTATTTGTTTTTACAAGTACTTCTATAAAACATTGGGGACAATGTTCAACTTAATTGTAGGGGAAATAAGCCTTAGAAAGTATTCTTTCATTTGCCATTTGCTTGTTCCTTAAAATGATGGGTAATATATCGAAACATAGCATAAAAAGGTAATTTTGACCCAAAGTTTTAAATTTTTTTATGACACATACCGACGAAAACCAAATATTAATAGCGTCTCATGGATAGGAATGTGTATGATTAGCGCAAAAACTCTCAAAATTCCACCCCAAAAATGTGAGGTTCGCCTTTAGAACTTTAGGAATTCGGGTATCCATTATTGATACCCAAGATAGTTTATACATTTAGCTTGTTCGACTTAAGGTTCGAATACAGACATATGTATCTATTCCTTCATTACGGATTTGTATGTATGATCTAGGTCGCCTTTTCTGGAACATTGGTATCGGCATTAAATTATATGAGTGTACCGGTAGTATATTAAATTCTAAAACTTATTTTTGTGATGCATTCCGAGACCGCATAGTAAGTATTAGGATTTGCTTGATAAGAGGCATTAGGATTAACCCATGTTTTAAACCTGTAATTGTTATTTTGGTCACACCGATCATGTAACTATCCCACACCCTTGCCATGCACTCATTTTTAGTATAGGATACCCCTAGTACAACCCTCTGAGCCTATCTTTTTTCACGGTTCTCATAATTTTTTGGTTAAGCCAGACTATTAATGACGAGCATTGTCACCCTTAAACCAATTGTTACACCCAAATCGCCTTAGCCTACCTTGTATGTACTTACCTTTAGTACATTATTGTTTTAACCCAAGTTAATTATTTGAGTACACGGTTTCTAAGTCCTTATCCTTATAAATACTGTTTTGGGACGATTGGGAATACATAGTATATCATCTTATGAAGCAATTGGAAGAAGTATTTATACCCCCAATAGAGCTCAATAAGCCTCCATGTTAGTTGATCCATCTCGATTCGGTCCTAAGAAATAGTTTGCTTTTAAAGTATGTAAAAGCTCATGTGTAGTGGTGCATCTAATAAGCCCTATGTGACGTATAATGTTATCAAAAAAAGATAAAAGAAAAAGAAAGATATTGATGTAGATTTGTGTAGAGTTTGTATATTTTGTCCGAGTCTTCGGCTTAGCAACCAAACCAACGTGTATTCGTATGAATAATTAGATAACCCTTCCACTCTAAATTCACCCAAAGCCACCCAAATGTATCCCATCCGTTTCCGTTTCCATTATATGTTATCTTACACCTACACCCCACAACTCTTTAAAAGACCTCTTAGATAGTAATGAATAATGCTTGCGTCCAGCGGTGGAGGTTTGATCCTTTACCAAGCCTATGGTAATTTATATGTTATTACATGTAATGAGTGTTGATTTTCTGTTTCCCCCTTTATGTTATAATTTATTATACACCCGAGTGAAAGAGAGAATCCCAAACACTTATGTGAGGTGCTAGTATATACTTTCCGTGCTTTTAATTACGAGGTCTAGAAGGCTGTGTTGTAAAATACTTTTAAAGAGTAGGTTAAATGAACTTCATATTGCTATTGTCTAGGTTGAAAAGCCCATTTGCTTGAGGACAAGCAAATCTTAAGTGTAGGGATATTTGATGAGGTGTCATTTTATACACTAATTCGGGGTCATTTAACCCCTTAAATCATGCAAATATGCCCAGATTATGTGCATAATCATTTATTTTCAAGTTTTTAGCACTTGGATGACATTTGAAGGAAATACACGTGACTTGGGCTCATTTGGAGAAGAAACGGACGAGATTACGGACCTACACCAAATCCTTGAAGAAGTATTGCTTACAAAACGTGGAGACGGCGTCGCAAGCATAAAGTGACGCCGTCATGATCTATTCAGTGACGGCGTCTGGAAATTAAAGACGGCGTCAGGACGTGGCCGACTTAAAGAGGATCTAGAATCATCTACGTAGCGACGACGTCAGGACCATAAAGCGACGCCGTCGCCGCGATATCTCTATATATACAAAACCGATTTTAGGGATTTTAGTGTGTAACTTTTGGGATAACTTTGTATAACTTAGGAAGACGAACCCTAGTCCTTGTAGCAGCTTCATAGGTCATTTTTAGGGCCTCAAAACCCTATTGTACTACCTTGGATCCATGTTTTAATTCAAGTAAGGTTATTTATCATTAATCATTCAATATGTCTATGTGTTGTGTAATTGATTTATCTTCTTGCTTTCTTTATAACATGCGAGGCTAAACCCTCATTTGTATTTGCTTATGATTGCATTAAAGTCGGATTGTAGATCATTTTACTGTTGCTTCTTGTTGATGAATGTGCGCGTTAGGCCTTATAAAACCAACTTTTGTCTGTATCGCTGTTGACACATCTAGGGAAACGCGAGTGCGTAGAAAGGATACCATAGGGTAACAGTCTTCATACTACCTTGCCTCTTATATGGTTGATCCCTCTTAAGGTATTTCACACGCCTTTAATATACTCTTAGGGGCCTTGTAATAGTCTTAATACTACCTTACTTGTGCTTTGCCTTAACGAAATATTAAATAGATGACGGATTCGTGTAATTCGTTCATAACCTAGGAAATACTTACACATTACACCACAAGTGTGACAAGGCAACAGGATTATAAGAAACAATCTGATAAGTAATGCATGATTAAGTAACTACATTCAATTATCATAAAGTTATCACTAGTAGATTAGTTTATTAATTAGTTTAGTTATTAGTTTATCAAACCAACCTCTCAAACCATAGATTTATCTGCTTTCTTATAAATATAAAAACACAAAAATAATATTCCCTAAGCCCTTAGAATTCTGTTAGACCCTGATCAAGCCTTCCCAACCTATTTCCTTAGAGAACGATAACAACCCCGAGTCTTGCCTATAATACTACTACAACGGTTAGGTGCTCTGCCTAGAGAGTTGTAAAATTTCTTGTTGAAGTCCTACGATGACCGCATCATCGAGTCTTGTTACTTACTTTACTATGCACTATGTACCCCTCACCCTACCATAAGCTTACCATGTACCACCCCCTTTCCTATATAAGAAGGGTTAGAGGTAAGGGTGAGGGGTTGGTTGAAACTCTTCTTTCTCTAATCTAATCTTGTATACTTTCTCTTTAATCTCTCTCTCTCTCTCTCTCTCTCTAAGTTTCTCCCAATCTGTCTCTCTTTTAAGCTCTATCTTGTTCCATGATTATGATATGGTAATTGTATATCCTATAATTGGTATCAGAGCACATGGGATGATTTAGTGGTGTTTTGTGTGTGTTTACAAGCAAAAACGTCTCACTGTTCTTGAAAAATAAACTAAATCCCAAAATCCAATTTGAGGAATAGCCAAAATCGCAGAAGTCAATTTGAGGAATAAAATTCTGAGGAATACCTAAATTGTAAATTCCATTTGTGGTTTAAGTTACTTTGTGATTTTCAAGGTTACACACTTGGTCTAATCGATCTAACCAATCGTAAGGACCGGGAAAATGGTGTGTAGATTCATATTTTGCAAATCTCCGAATCTAAGAATATATTCTTGCGGTTTAAAACTCGCTTTTTGCGGTTTAGATCGAATAAATAATTTTTGAGATCTCGATATCACGATTCCTTGACCACTTATTTTCGATAGGACGTACCTCGTCCCATAGAGATTTAATCCTTCAATTCAAACAAAGGGATGACGAACCCATCAAAACTCGTGAAACCGTTTTTCTGACTTAATCAAACAGGTTCCCCATCACGGGATACAAAAATGGCTTCTGGTACAAATATTTCATGACAACATATCTTAGAATAACCGTAGGAAACTCGATCAATTCGATCAATTCTGCTTTAACTCTCTCACCAAAGAAGAGGGATGGAATCGAATTGAAGAGTATGTCCAATACCAAGATGAGCTATGGGACGACCTGTCACCACCCATGAACGTCTCTTCCATTTTGGAGGCAATGCAACCTACATTCAGGGGACGTCTGAAAAGGGCTTGCAACCAAATCTCCTACCTCGAAACACCTGCTCAAAAGGTTAGGTTGAAAAACCCCTACCTAATTTGCGACTATTGCGAAGGATCCCACGAGGCTGATGAATGCAAACAGAACGACCCGACCGAATAGGACATCTATGATGATCCTTCCCTTCTGAGGTTCTATCAGAACAATGATACCCCACCATGGTGGAACAACAAACGTAAAGAAAAAGGAGAAGATGGCCCCGAATGGACTATTAGAAGTAGGTTTGAAGACGAGCTTGCCAACTTTATGTTCGAAAAGAAGTCCCACACCAAAGCTATAGGAGAAATGCTTGACCAGCACCATAAGGAATTCCATGAACAATTCTCCCAAATCCTCTCCACGATCAGGAAAAGCAAAACTCCTAAACCTGAAGCAACAACTTTTGCCATAACAACCAGATCAGGAGTTAGCACTAAAGACCCACCTTTCCCATCTCCATCGCAATTAACATCTTCCAACCACACTGAGGGGCAACTGAAAAAGAAGGGCCTGAGGACACAGGACCAAGCATCATACAAGAACCTGCCCCTCGGCCATCCATCTTTTACCAACCTTCCAAGTCGTCCAACTCTGCCTTTTCGTCCCAGATTTAAGAAGGCAGAAAAAGGGTGACAGGAGTGCGACTCCTCTCAATTTTAAACAGATCCACATCAACCTGCCGTTTCTAGAAGCCATGGTCCACATGCCAAAGGGAGCCAAGGTTTTGAAAGATCTCCTTTCACATAAGGAAAAACTTGAAAAAGCAGCCTCCTCGGTCAAAGTTAGTGAGGAATGTTTTGCTATCATCCAAAGGAGTCTGCCCCAAAAAGAAAGGGACCTTGGAAGCTTTACGCTTCCATGTCTTATCGGACCCCTGGCAGTCAAGAATGCCTTAGCTGATTTAGGAGCAAGTATAAATCTCATGCCACATTCTCTCTTCCGACGATTAGGGATTTCTAAACTTAAACCAACCAAAATAAGTATTCAACTGCCCTATCGATCTATCAAATACCCCATCAGGGTCTGCGAGAATCTATTGGTAAAAGCAAGCAAGTTCATCTTCCTAGTTGACTTTGTAGTTTTGGAGATAGACGAAGATGAGTTAGTCCCAATCATCTTGGGACGACCTTTCCTCACCACGGAAAGAGCTATAATTGACGTTCACAAAGGAAAATTGAGTTTAAGAGTTGGAAGTGAATCCGTTACCTTTAACATTAGGAATTTCATGAAATCTAAACACTTACGCGATGATTACCTATACTGCGCTGACCACACTGCTAAGATGATCCAAGAACAATGAGATGGCACAGTAAGTCATGACGAAAAATAGGCTGAAGAAGAAGAAGAGGAAGATTCTAACAAAGTGCATACAGTTTCCTTCTACCTTGGGACAGAGCCGATAGAGCCACTCGAATGGAAGGCCCCGAAGAATAGATTAAAACCATCAAGTGTCAAACCACCCAAACTTGAACTGAAGGAGTTATCTGAACACCTAGAGTATGCTTTCCTCTAGGAAAATAACCAACTCCCAGTGGTCATTTCATCCGCATTATCCATCGCCGAGAAAGCCAGGCTTCTTGAGGTTCTTAAGAATCATAAAGGGGCAATCGCTTGGAGTATTGCGGATATAAAAGGGATCGATTTCTCTTTCTGCACTTACAAAATTCTCATAGAAGACGAGTTCAAACCATGTGTCCAAACTCAAAGACGAGTAAACCCCAACATCAAAGAGGTAGTAAAAAAGGAAGTCATAAAGCTCATTGACGTACGATTAATCTACCCTATCTTCGATAGTCCTTGGGTGAGTCCTGTCTAGGTTGTCCCAAAAAAGGGAGGAATAACCGTAGTAAATAATGAGGAGGATGAGCTCATCCTACAAAGGACGGTCACTAGATGGTGCGTGTGTATCAACTATCAAAAATTGAATAACGCGACCCAGAAGGATCACTTTCCACTCTGTTTATTGATCAGATGCTTGAATGTCTAGCTGGGCATTAGTACTACTGCTTTCTAGACGGGTTTTCAGGATACCTTCAAATCCCTATCACCCCTAAAGATCAGGAGAAAACCGTATTCACCTGCCCTTACGGAACATTCACATATAAACGAATGCCCTTCCGATTATGTAATGCCCCAACAACCTTTTAGCGCTGCATGACAACCATATTCCATGAGCTTATCGAAGATAGCATGGAGGTATTCATGGACGATTTCTCCGTCTTTAGTAACTCTTTCGACCACTGCCTAAAAAACCTTGAAAAGATGCTAAAAAGGTGTGAGGAAACCAACCTTGTGTTAAACTAGGAAAAGTGTCATTTCATGGTAAAAGAAGGGATCGTCCTCGGCCATAAGGTTTCAAGTTCAGGAATTAAGGTCGACAAAGCAAAAAATCAAAGCAATCTCCAAACTACCATACCCCACGAATGTGAGATCCGTCTGAACCTTCCTAGGACATGCTGGCTTCTATAAAAGATTCTTAAAGGATTTCTCATAAATCGCACGCCCAATTACCCAGCTCCTGGTTAAAGACACCCCATTAATTTCTCCGTAGAGTGCATCTAAGCATTCAATAAGTTAAAACGTAAATTGACACAAGCACCAATCATGACCAAGCCAGATTGGTAATTACCATTCGAAGTCATGTGCGACGCAAGTGATTATGCTGTCGGAGCAGTACTTAGGACAGAGAAGCACGACAAACATTTCAAACTCCAACACTAACGCATAGCAAAACAATAACAGGCTCAGAGAACTACACAACTACCAAAAAGAAGCTTTTGGCTGTCATCTTCGCATTCAATAAGTTTCATCAATACTTGGTCTTGTCCAAGACCGTCGTTTTCACGGATCACTCGGCCATGCGATACCTCTTCACTAAACAGGACGCAAAACCACGACTGATTTGATGGATCCTGCTACTCCAAGAATTAGATATCGAGATCCGTGATAAGAAAGGTGTCAAAAATCTAGCAGCTGATCATCTCTCCCGACTTGAAAATCCCGATCTTGGAAAACTAACCAATGCTAAAATAAGGGACTTATTCCTTGAAGAGCAGTTAATGGCAATTTCTAACAAGAACAACGAACCATGGTATGCTGACTATGCTAACTATCTAGCTAGCCGAGTAATACCCTTCCGATCCACTAGTCAAGAGAAGCAAAAGTTCTTTAGCGATTTGAGGAATTATTTTTGGGATGAGCCATGCCTATTCAAATAGTGTGCTGGCCGAATCATACGAAGGTGCGTGGCCAGAGAAGAGGCGCCACAAATCCTTCGACAGTGTCACAGCGGACCTTCTGGAGGACATCATGGCATCGCCACTACTATGAGAAAGGTCTTCAAAGCCGGATTCTATTGGCCACATATATTCCGCGATGCACGTAGGTTGGTCCTAGTTTGCGATGCATGTCAACGAGCAGGAAACATCTCCTCAATTTAATCCCAAACAAAACCCGAGCCCGGGTCCTAGTTAAATATCCCGCGCGTCACATTAAATGTGTAGGGGTATATATATATTTAGATATTTTCTAAAATATCTAGATATATATAGAGATATTTTCATAAGAAAATATCTAAGAAATCACAAATATCTAAATCTAATTTCTATCTTTTTTTTCTCTCATCTCTCTCTCCTCTCTCTCTCTCTCTCTTTTCGATCCTCTCTCTCTAGTTTCTTAGTTATTGATTCGTGTTATGAAGTGAAGTAAAGCGGGATCCTACAATTGTTAAAGACGTAGAAGTTCATATAGGAAAACTGAAACTATTAAATGATTTCTACGTGATCGATATGAAGAAGGACCCTGAAACCCCTTTGCTAGTAGGAAGATGATTCCTAGCTATTGCCAATGCAGTTATAGATTGTATGATGGCCAAAATAGCGGTAGGAGAAGGAATCACTAGGTCGGTATTCAAAGTAAAAGGAGTCGACTTAGGTGAGGAGGAAGCACCTTATTGGACCACGCTTGGAAAAAATGAATCATACAAACCACGGCCTCACTTGGATGGAGTGGGTGCACAAACCCCTTATTATGCTAGGAAGGACTTCTTAGATTGCCATTTACCCAAAGAATGGGAAATTGCTAGAGATGCCGAGCTCAATTCTTTTAAGGATACCTTAGTGTTTAGAAGGATGGTAGAATTTTTAGGGGCCATACCCATTAACCTTAAGAGTAATATGTGGAAATCAGAGGACCTAATTAAAAACATGATCAACTGGTATAAACCACCCAAAGACAGAGATGAAGCATGGCATGCCAAGATTAGACTGATCGATCCAGACGGAGAGGAGTTTACCAAAACCCTATAGTCAATCCCCACCACTAGAAAGCTCTCCGAAAGAGAAAGTCCAAGGGAAATCATCGACTTGGACCACTTCTACGACACTTGACAAGTGACTTCGAGTCTAGCTACAAGACTCGTAAATAAAGAAAAGCGATTTTTGGGAGGCAACCTAATATTTACTTTCCCGCATATTAGGAGTGTCTTGTGTTTTAACTCTATATTGTTTGTTTTATTATGTTTGAATTAGTTGTAATCATACTTTTTTTGTTTGTAACTTCGCTTATTTGCAATCAAATGTATTTTGCATCAAAATAAGTGTAAGGGAAATATCTGGTTTTTAGAACCAAATTTAAATATTTAAAATAAATTATTTAGATTAATTCGCGTCAGTTTCGAGTCATATGATTGTAATGACTAACTCCAGGTTTTTATGCAGTGCTTTCTTCAGTTTTGACTTATAAAAATTTGCGTGCAGGAAATTTCTCATTAAAAACGAAGAAAAAATTTTCACAGATGCTGGAGACGGCGTCAGGATTTTTTCTAGTATTCCTGAAAAATAAAATGTGCAATATTTAAAATCTGTAATTCTTTTGTAAACGTGCAGAAAAACCTATGATTATATCATTACTCTCATCCTATCTTTACTGATTTCGTAGAGTCGAAAACCTAAACTCTTGTTGTATATGTATCTATCCCGTCAATTTTATGCTTGGTGTAGTTGTATTTATCTTTGATTACAGGTTATATTTGATGAGAAGAAGCTTGGAAGTTCTTAGGAAGTTTCATTGGATAATTCTTGGAGGACGATTTAACTAGTTATCACATGTTTCTTCTTCATTATTGAGCAAACCAGGGGAGTACTAGTTTCTTTTACTTGTTTTCTTTTTCTTTTATTCGTTTTACGAGTACTTCTATAGAACATTAGGGATAATGTTCAGCTTAAGTGTAGGGGAAATAAGCCTTAGAAACTATTTCTTCATTTGCTATTTGCTTGTTCCTTAAAATGATAGGTAATATATCAAAACATAGCATAAAAAGGTAATTTTGACCCAAATTTATTTTTTTTATGACACATACCGACGAAAACCGAGTATTAATAGTGTCTCATGGATAGGAATGTATATGACTAGCACAAAAACCCTTAAAATTCCACCCTAAAAATGTGAGGTTCGCCTTTAGATCTATAGGAATTCGGGTATCCATTATTGATACCCAAGATAGTTTATACCTTTAGCTTGTTCGAGTGAAGGTTCGAATGTAGACATATTTGTCTATTCCGTTGTTACGAATGTGTATGTATGATCTAGGTTTCCTTTTCTGGAACATTGGTATCGGTATTAAATTATATGAGTGTACCAGTAGCGTATTAAATTATAGAACTTGTTTTTGTGATGCATTTTGAGACCGCATAGTGAGTATTAGGATTTGCTTAATAAGAGGCATTATGATTAACCCATGTTTTAAACCTTTAATTGTTATTATGGTCACACCGATCATGTAACTATCTCACACCCTTGCCATGAACTTATCTTTAGTGCAGAATACCCCTAGTACAACCCTCCAAGCCTATCCTTTTTCAAGGTTCTTGTAATTTTCTGGTTAAGCCGGACTATTAATGAAGAGCATTGTCACCCTTAAACCAATCGTTACACCAAATCGCCTTAGCCTACCTTGTATGTACTCGCTTTTAGTACATTATTGTTTTAACCCAAGTTAATTATTTGAGTACACGGTTGCTAAGTCCTTATCCTTGTAAATACAGTTTTAGGACGATTAAGATTCATGGTAGTATTCATCTTATGAAGAATTAGGGAAGAAGTAATTTATTACCCCCAATAGAGCTCAATAAGCTTTATGTTATGTTGATCCGTCTTGATTCGGGTCATAGAATAGTTTGCTTGTAAAGTATGTAAAATCTCAAGTGTAGGGGTGCATCTATAAGCCCCATGTGACGTATCATGTTATTAAAAAAAAGAGAAAAACAGAAAAGAAAAAGAAAGAGATTGATGTAGAGTCGTGTAGAGTTTGTATATCTTTGTCCGAGTCTTGGCTTAGCAACCAAACCAACGTGTATTCGTATAAATAATTAGCTAACCCTTCCACTCCAAATTAACCCAAAGCCACCCAAATGTATCCCATTCGTTTCTGTTTCCATTATATGTTATCTTACACCTACACCCCACAACCCTTTAAAAGACCTCTTAGATAGTAATGAATAATGCTTGCGCCCAGCGGTGGATGTTTGATCCTTTACCAAGCCTATGGTAATTTATATGCTACGACAGGTAATATGTGTTGATTTTCTGTTTTCCCATTATGTTATAACCCGAGTGAAAGAGAGAATCCCAAACACTTATGTGAGGTGCTAGTATGTACTTTCCGTGCTTTTAATTACGAGGTCTAGAAGGTTGTGTTGTAATATACTTTTAAAGAGTAGGTTAAATGACCCTCATATTGCTATTGTCTAGGTAGAAAAGTCTATTTGCTTGAGGACAAGCAAATCTCAAGTGTAGGGGTATTTAATGAGGTGTCATTTTATACACTATTTCGAGGTCATTTAACCCCTTAAATTATGCAAATATGCCCAGATTATGTGCTTAATCGTTTGTTTTCAGGTTTTTAGCACTTGGATAACATTTGGAGGAAATACACGTGACTTAGGCTCATTTGGAGAAGAAACGAACGAGATTACGGACCTACACCAAATCCTTGAAGAAGTATTTCTTACAGAACGTGGAGACGGTGTCGCAAGCATAAAGCGACGCCGTCGTGATCTATTCAGTGACGGCTTCTGGAATTTGGAGACGGTGTCAGGACATGGCCGACTTAAAGAGGATCTAGAATCATCCACGTAGTGACGGCGTCAGGACCATAACGCGATTACGGACCTACACCAAATCCTTCAAGACGTTGTTAGGTCGCTGAAATTTCTCAGCAGAAAAATTAATTATTAAAATTGCTTGGCTGCTAAAATTTTGCGCAGAAAAATGTACGAAAATACATGTAGAGCAACAACGTTTAGTTGTTTAGTGAGTGTTTGTTAACGGTAATCGTATTTGACTTATAACTAATAGACAATTAAAGGGGTGTTTCGGGTTATTTGAACTTGCAGCCCTTTTACTATAGTATAAACACATTTACTATAGTATAAACACATTCAGGCCGCAATGCCAAACACCACTTAGGTGCGTAAAAGTGATTATTACATCTTTAATTATTAGTTAGCTTACCATCTGATCTCATCATCCATCTTAAATGACAAATGCTATACTCAGCTGAATGTATAAATTAGGACACACACGAGGTGAAAGTGGGTAGAAAACGACTAATATCATAGTATATTAGTCGTTTTTATCCAATTTGACCCATATATTGTATGTTTTTATAATTCAGCTCTTAGCTTAATGATCTTTGTTCAATCAAAAGTGTCTATGTTGGCCCCATTGTAAGTCGAAGGCTATTAGAAAGTATATTTCTTAACTTGACAATAGCTTGCCATGTTTCAGTTTCTATTA
Organism: Tanacetum coccineum; assembly: GCA_026074375.1. Classification (NCBI taxonomy): domain Eukaryota; kingdom Viridiplantae; phylum Streptophyta; class Magnoliopsida; order Asterales; family Asteraceae; genus Tanacetum; species Tanacetum coccineum. The sequence goes on from BQNB010005690.1 coordinate 91,632, forward strand.
GTCTAGAGCTTTAAATTTCCCGCCGATGATCCGAAGTGTCTACAAAGCTAACAAAGTTTTTGCAGACTTGGAAAGTAGATTTATAATAACAAAATAGCAGTTTTAAAGTAATTAAGCAAAGCACTTTTGTATTCTCAAATAAAGTTAAAAAATTTCAGCAGCCATATTTGACCCTATTGTTTATTGTATGTCCCATATAGTAGTCATATGACACATGGTTTAATTTATGCACTATGTGTCAATTTCTTAGTTGTATATATGATTAGCATTCTTCAACGTGTTTAATGCAGGTGTTTGAGCGTCACAGCGGAACCGGCCACGTTTTAACAAGAAAATTCTATCTAGCTGTTGCACAGTACTTGCTTAAGCTATCAATGAATGGGATGGAGATGACTAGGATCTTGCCCATGTATTTATCTCTATGTTTTATTTATGAGCAAGTCAAATATGTGTTGCCTCATCAGTTTTCGTCCCATCTTTCATAAGCTTAACTACTTCAGAAAATGAAACGTAAGCCGAAAACATATAAGCTACATTACATACCGAAGATAATATAAATATTGCACCGGTGATATCGTGAAATTAAATATAGAAATAAGTAAACATACATGTATATAAACGAATTTTATTGAAGTTTCTTTATGTTGCGATGATACAGTATAAATACAGAAATAAGTAAACATACTTCTTGTAAACCAGCTCCTTGATTGACATTCTCTTGAGGTTCCACCTTAAATGTATGATCCCCTAGCGGTTCTACCTCAAACTCAAATCCATGCAACACCTGCATTGAACCCGTACCTACACCAAAACCAATGAAAGTTTCTTTTATTCCCCACTCTCATTGAAACCTATATTCCTATAAAGCACTAACTTTGAAGTAACGTCATCTAACCTTCAAAGCTTATTACCCACTATACTTTTGTGTTATCCCAGGAATATGCACTTGACCTTAACCGGTTCAAGCATCCCTTGCTTAATACTAGCAAGCCAACCAAAAGCCCCCAACATATCTATAGGCTTCTTGAATCAAAATCGTGATTGATGTGAATATTCACTAGATATGTAGATCTGGTTGTATCCTCTGCCCATAAAACCTTGGACAGATGAGACTGAATCAGAAAACAACGTACCTTAGCAAAGAGTGTCACGTTTGTCTCATCAACCAACCCATTCTGCTGATGTATCCCTGCAACACCTAAATGTTTGGTGACCTCACTCTTCATACATTGTTGTGTAGATTGATCTTCTATCCAGTCTGATATTCTTTTTCATGCTGCTTTACCAAGCAGTCCGTGTTTGTCTTCTCTTCAGGTTGCTTGTCCTCTAACCGTCTTTGAGCCACTACAGTATCATTGTTACTAACCTGAAAAACCTCAGCTTCACGATCCCCTTGAGCTCTCTGCAGTTCCACCTCAAACCAAACACGTTTTTCATCATGTACTCCATGGACAGGACCAAGTTGTTTGAACCCAACTTGTTTTGAACCTCCATGCTTTTGTATAATATTCCCATCGAGCTTTTCGATGTTTAACCTAGTATTCATACTAGCCATTCTTTTAACCCTTTGCTAACCGTTTAACCTTTTGTGAATTTACCGACACAAAACACGATCTAGCAAAGTAACCCGTTTGTAAAAACCCTTGCTTTATCGATATAACCCTAAGAATAAACCTTCTTAGAAATCGATCAAACCAAGAAACCCTTCAAAAATAAAACCATTTCTTACTCAAATATCGATTGAACCGTTGGCATAAAACCGTCCAACAAATCGACAACCCTTGAATCAAGAAAGTATCTTACGCTTTTTGAAGTAACCCTTGTCGTAATTTTACTTATGCAAAACAATTTCTTATAACCTAAGAAACCTTGCAACCTCGACAAGTCTTGGACTTATTCTTCGACCATTTGTTTATTTTGATAACCTTGTGATATAAACCTCACAACACTGAATCAAACAAAGTACCTTATGCAATAACTCCCTTAAATCTTCTACACCTTGTCACGGACACGAACAATCGAAGAACTCAAGAACCTTTATCTATCGATACCTTGCTCCAACAAGAAATTGTTGGAAGAAATCCAACAAACCGGTTTCTAGAGCGGAACCATGAATCAAGAACTACTCCAACAAGACTTGAATACCAAAAAACCGTTTAAAGTAAATCTTTTGTCGATTAAACCCTAGCAAACCTGAAACTTGAAACCCAAGTAACAAACTAGTCGACAAAATCCTTGATGATAGAAGAACCCTAACCAAAAAACCTTGAACAAATAAATCAAAGAAAACCCTTTGATGAAGCCCTTGCTCAAATCGATCAAACTTCACCACCAAGCAACCTTCTTTAAACCAAAACCTTGAAGTTTAAACTTCTTGCAAAACCTTGTCACCTTTGAAGCTCAAAACCGAAACTCCAAGAACTTTGTGACAAAAGAAAAGATTTCCTATAAACCAAGGAGAATCGATCCGCCTCCTTGCAAGAAAAATTCAAGAACCTTGTTGCCCAAGTAATCTTGACTTGTAAACCTAGAAACCTTCCTTGTAATTTACACAACGATAGCCAAATATTACCCGAAAAACTACAAAGAACACAACCACCAGACCAGAAACTTCGACAACTTATATCTCCCTCATGGAAGATCCTATGCAAGATCCCTCCGGTGAGATCCTTGATCTATGTTTCTTCAACCTACGGTTTAAATTTCGTAGAAATCCAACGGTTAACTAACCCGCAACACCAATTCTCCCACGGCTGTGCAGTAACCGACGAACCAAACCCGGTTCACTCGTTTCTCTTGTTTCGACTCTCTCCACGTTGTATGATTTGTTCTTCTCGAACCTGGATGTGATACCAATTGTTTCTCCTTGATGTCAAAAACCCTCAACACCAAGAACTTTTGTTGTTGAGAACCTGGTAGCCCAAACAGAATAGAACCCTCTTGTTCCTTCCAGAAAAACGAAAAAACAAAGACCTCTTCTTGATCGATCCTAGTTAAACAAAGAACCCGCGAACCTGAGCTCTTGATACCACTTGTAAGATTCGACACCCTACAACCTGGAAACTAGTGCGGAATAAATCCGATCTTGAAGACGAACACACCCCAGCAGATTATGTATGACAGAAAAAGAAAAAGATGCACAATAATATAATCAATATTACATGTTTATTGAGTAAGAAAAGAATGAAGTACAAAACCCCTCCCCCCTCACATCCTTTTATAAAGATGAGAAGGAAGAACAAACAGGTTGAAAAGAATAAAGTATAAAACCCCTCCCCCTCACCTCCTTTTATAAAGATGGGGGGAGGATGGGCTTGGGCCGTAGAGAAACCCAACAACCTTAATATGGCTATAATTAGAGCTAACTTTACACTAAACCCCCTAACCTATTGACTAAAGTGAATACTATATCTAACAATTTCCACCTTAGTATCACTATTAGTCAATACCGATACGCAGCAACTATTTTATCATACATAGAAATTTCACATACATGGAGTTTAATCAATTTAAGTTTAATTTATGAGATTCGATGTAATGGTGACCAATATTACCACCGCAACTCAACGCCGCGTGAGCAGGGGCAGATGCATGGTTTAAGTAGGGGGTACCCTCCATGGCTAGCCGAAAAAGATGATATTTTAGTGTAACTTTTTTTGGTTTTGATCTTTTTTCGAAAGTGCCCTCCACCAAAAACTCAAATTGCTCCCTCATCGACATACTAAAACGCAACATTGAACACTCTAAAATTTCTAAATCCTTCATCTCTAAGTAACAATACTCAATTTATCATTTCGAGCATAGTTTTTTCTTCTTTATTTTGTTGTAATTGTCAAAAAAAAAATTGCCCCTCACAATCTATTTTTCTGGTTTCGCCACTGCACGTGAGCTTCTATATCCATTACCAAAATCACCACCAACATAGTAGTGTAACATGACGCCGGGCATCGCGTTATGCTTATTAGAGGCTAAATAAGCTCAATCCTGATTTGTGGGTTTTAGGTATTAGGGTTTCACTATTTAAATAGTGGTTAATAATAAAGTTACACCGACAGGGTTTTCATTGTCTAACATCTGACTTGGCAGCTGCATTTCTGGCGTTATGACACCGGGGGTCCGGCGTTGCTAGCCAAGTTAACCACGTTGTTTCTTTTTTCTTTTTTGCTTTTTAAATGTGATTTGGGTGTGTGTGTTGATTATGTTTGCTTGAGTGCGTGTAGCGTGTGTGTGTGTGTGTGTGTGTGTGTGTGTGTGTGTGTGTGTGTGTGTGTGTTTACCAAGGTTATAAATAGCGTGAGGCGTGGCGTGGCGGCATGGCCAAGTCTCACGCCTTTACGAGCCATAACGAGTCATGGCGTTTTTAAGGCGTGACTTAAAGCGGCACAAAAAATAAAAATATTTATAAATTACTCCCTCCGTCCCATTTTTATTGTCCACATTTTCTTTTTGAGATGTCCCATTTTAATTGTCCACTACTAAATATAGATAGAGAAGTTTGATCAAGTTTACTATATTACCTTTGATTGAAATTATTATTACAAACTTTAAAGAAAACTTTAATTAATTAGTTATGGGTAAAACTGTCATTCTGTCAAAAAGTAAGAAAGAGAAAGCAGTAATAAATGCATTTTTCTTAAACTGTGTGTTTTTTGTCGGGGGAACAATAATTTTGGGACGGAGGGAGTAATATATTTATATCATATTTCAAATATATTGAGTTTACAAAAAGTATCATACATAAGGAATAAAGTCAAGAAACTATCTTTGCATGTAATCTTTTTAATTTCTATATAAAAATATGATTTTTATCGAAATTCAATTCAAAAAACCTTCCACGTATCACGCTTTATCGCACCATATCACGTTTTTTCACACCGCATCTCACGTCAAGCCTTAAGGCTAAGCCTTGGTCTATTGTGTAGCGCGGAAGTCACGTCTCGTGGCTTTGCGAGGCCTTAGCGGCACCATGACACGCCTTTTAAAACCATGGTTTTTACAAGTACCAAAGTAAGAATAAGAAGAAATGTTGATATGGTGGTTTTTTTTTGTTTTTTAAGTTTTAAGTTTATACCCTTTAGTTAAGTTTTAATTATAACCTTTTAAGTTTTAAAGTATATTTATATTATTAGTTATATATAATTTGTATTTTATTTGATAAATGAAAAAATATATTATTTAAATAAATGGAAAAGAACAAAAAAATGGGTCCCAAAAGTGGTGTTGTAATAGTGTTATGATTGCAGTGATTTTTTTGGTGTTAGTATTATTGAGTTAAACCTGACGTGTCACTGATGTGACGATATTATTGAGTTATGACACCTAGCCTCTTATGTGCACAACTTTATAGACCTTATTTAAAAACATTTAAAAATTAGTCAATTAGTTTTTCTTTTATTTATTCATGTTGTTTTTTTAAAGCTATTGATGGTATTTTACTTATCACATGATTAACAGAATGGTACATATGTGTTTTATGAATAATTATTATTAATTCCTTGTTATGAACAATTAGCAAATACATATGCACGATGTAAACACATATGAACAATATATGCACCCACCTTTTATTAATTTTATATCCGCGACAAAACACATATGCACCATTTAATTAATTGCTTGATAAGTAAAATACCATAAATAGTTTTCCAAAAATAACATGAATAAATAATATAAATACTAATTTACTAAAGTTTGATTGGTTTTGAAGGTGTTTTGTAAAGTTCTGCACATAAATCAAGTCCTGCATTATATAGTCAATTGAGGCAAGATATGACGTCGTTTTTGACGAAAAATAGCTCACCAAGGAGAAAATGGGCCAGCCCAAGCCCAAAAGCTTTTAAACTATTTTTTTTATAAAATACACCCTCAAACTATGCGACAAATTACGAAACTACATTAAACTTTTAGTTATTTGCGATTTTTTTATATAACAAAATTTATTTCTCAAATATATAACATACATCTACCGATTAACTCATAAAAAATACGGCTAAAAAGATCTTCGCATTGCGAACAAAACGAGCACAAAATTGCTATGCTTCTAATATACGTATGATTTTATAAGAAAATGTTAAGGTTTAATATATATTTTTGAAAACAAGAAGTTTCAAAACACGCCCCTAAATTACTTAATAACTTTAAAATAAATCACAGGGGTCAAAGACGTACAATTTTATGAAAGTTTGGATTTTATAAATAATTCTATACTTTTTTCTATTTACGACTAGTTTATATAACAAGCTTTCTTTGTCAAAAATATCAAACAAATATCCACTCACTTCTTTGATAAAAAATATAAAGACGAGATGAGTCTCGATTACGAACAAAACGTGCCAATATTAATACGCTTTTGGGATACGTACGATTTTGTAAAAAAAAACCGACGATTAATAGGCAAATGAGTTTTACTATATTATAAATATACACATTAGGTGACTAATACACTGTCGTTTTGACAGTGGGCCAGGTGCTACAGTATCGGGCTCCCATTTTGGGCCAGCCCGATTTTAGGTTTTTTTTTTTTTTTTTTTTTTAAATTTATGCACAAAGTATGAGGGAAAAAAATTACAAAAGTTCCGATTTATTCAGATAAAAAAAATACATGCGGAAACATCTTCGATACCTAATAACTTTAAAATAATCGATATGGTCACAAACGTAAAACCCATTATATTAAAAAAAACCCACGACATGTTTTACTTGGAGATAGGGGTGTTGATCGGTTTGGTTATCGGGTTATTCGGTTCGGTTAGTTCGGTTAAAAGTTTTTTTAAGGTCAACCCATATACTGACCCAAACCGAATTCAAATTCGGTTTTCGATTCGGTTCGGTTGAATCCTAGTATGGTTCGGTTTTCGAGTTTACACGAATTACACTTTATTAATATATCAATACTATCTATATATACAAATATATTTTGAAAAAATTATTTCAATATAAAAGTGTTTTTCAATATTAGTAAAATATTTTATTGAGTCTTTTATGTTATATAGTATAATATTAGATTATATATATATATATTATTTATATATACTAGTATATATATATATTACTTTATATATATATGATAAAGTCATTATAAAAAGTCAAATATTGTGAGAAAGATAAAAAAGATTTATTTTTTTTTAAAAAGTTCTCATAAAATTCTGAAAAAAAATTCCACCAAGATCATGTATGTTGGTGCATGATCAAGTTGTAAAGGAGTTTTTCTAAAAGTGGATTGTTTTGTCGAAAAAAAAATTATGAAAAATAAACGTTGGGCATGTTTAAATCTGTTTTTTGTGCATCAAAATTTCGTTTTTGTACCCAACTTCTTTTGACTTTTTTTGCATCAAATTTTTTTGCGATCTAACTAAACAAGTCGAAAAAAATTTGTGCATCATCTAAATTTTTTTTGTGCATCAAAATTTCTTTTTTTTGCGCATTAAAAAAACTGTAAAAAAAACTCATAATTAATAAAAACTTCTTTTACAAATGTTTTATGCACCAAAATACTGATTTAATGAAAAACTTTTGAAATTTTTCGAGGGACACTTTAAAAAAATAAATTCTTTTTATCTTCTCACGAATATTCTATCTTTTCGGATTTTAACCTTCCTCTAGTTTATCATATATATATATATATATTAATTTTTAATATATACAATTTTATTGATCTTTTTTTATATATATAAATATGATATATTTATTTAATTCGGTTTTTCGGTTTAGAATGTAAACCCATTATATCCCAACCGAGCTGAAACGAATTCGTAGTTCGGTTCGGTTCGGTTTTGGCAAATTTGGTTCGATTATTAGTTCGGTTCGGTTGTTTTTGGTTCGGTTTCGATTTTCGGTTTTTTCTCACCCCTACTTGGAGAACCGACAACTACTAGCTAAAATCACGACAAGCCTCTTTTGAAAAATCAGTCTTCACGCAACAATTGGCATACATGTTTTTCCTCCTAGACCGTTATTGTACAATTGTGATATGTAAACACTTCATTGACATAGAGGTAATGTGGCGGGCATTCTCGTTATGACATCTCGACAATACCTCGCACGAAGATTCTCATGATACCAAAAGTCAAAAATATCACGCCACGTGTCATTTTTGTATCCTCCCCGGGATGACTCCCACGTGGGTCTTTTAAGCCGTTGGGTCATATTAAGAGATCTCACATAACCATAAATGCATCACTATAAATACACATGCATTTTATGAGAAGAACCAAGTGACATTCTTCACATTTCTTAGGTGGGCCGCCATCAGTGGGAGATTACCCTGATTTGGTTTGTCGGAGGTTGCCGAACTTGCATTTTTTTTAACGGCATTTTATTACTCAACAACTAGCAAGGAGCTAGATTACAAGACAATTAAATAAGGATTCTTAAGCCATTCGTCCCAACTGAACGAACTTTTGCTTCTAAACCTACACCAATAAAACGAACTAGAAATTACATCATCAAATATAATCGACTTCAATGGGGCTTTTGATTCGAAAATAGTCTTATTGCGATGACTCCATATGTACCACCATACCACATAAAACACGCCTTCGAGCATCAACTTTAACTTAGCCGGAAGTCTCAAAGAACCCAGCCAATCAAGCCACTCCTTATAAGAATTAGCGCCAACATAATCAACGTTCCACCATGAAGAAAACAAAACAAAGAAGATGACAAACCTGAAAAAAAACATATGCATACACAAAATCACAAAAAAGAACATAGTTTTGATTAGGGTTTTGAGAAAAAAAACATATACATTTAAAACAAAGAAGAGAAGAAACCTGTATAATATACGTCTTGGGAATAGAGTTAAAACTTCTAATTATCTTTAAAAAAATTGCGCAGACTTTTTTTGAGTGATATGTTATCAAAATAATTAATTAGGTTGAAGATGTTTTGGGAATAGAGTTAAAAGTTTATCATAAAAAAATAGTTTAAAAAAACCGAATTTTATCATAAAAAAATCGTGATGCTGACATGGCCTACGTGATGACGTGGCATTAAATAGTCAAATGCCTCATGTTATATATAATGTAGATGTATATATACCTCTCTTTTGTATTGTTGAAAAAAATAAAAGTTTTTTTATGTGTGCGTAGAAGACCGGGTTGACCTAGTGATCGAACCGGTAACCTGATGACTCTATTGGATCGATTAAAGACCCGGTTCTCAAAACATTGCTATAAACCTTAAACTAGCGTGTGCAATGTAAAAGTTTATATGCTTGGTGACATGTCATTATAAACTAAGGTTGCAAAAATTGTGAATTGATAGTCGGGCGGCCGACCCTCGTGTAGCTTGTAATTGATTTAGGAAGGGATTAATCTTATTGACATTTTCGACAAGTTTAGAGTATTTCCTACGAG